>CM018680.1:95891693-96196558 GCA_009363875.1 Mikania micrantha
TCACCTTATTCTATGTGTGCATACGTAAGCTTAAACAGTACTTGTATTAACAGAATCCTAAATACAAGAAAACGTTGTACGTATTTTTGTATAAACTTAATACATTAAGTACAACGTACATTCGAAACATTAGTTGTGTTTATTAAGTGAAAACTTAATTACAGTTAGCACAACAATCATGAGAAACAACGGAATTCAAACATATTCAGAAACATATCGGTTGCGATCTGATGTCCACAGATGACAGGAATCAGATGACCGACAATTCAGTACGAAAACAGTGTGAAATCATGATGTATAGTTGAGTCCGACAGTGAGGAAACACAATTAACACATAATGCAGTGTTATTTCAGAATGACGAACTGACAGTGTGTTTGCGTGAGTGACGATTCACACAAACATATCTGTGAGTTTAGATTTCTAAAATAATGACGGAAAAGTAGAAAACAAAAGGTCAGAAAGCAAAACCATCATCGTATTCGTTCGGGTGACGATTCGAACGAATTACGCGCGCGAGGTTACGCGATCTGACGAAACGAAAACGAAAACACGTCACGAACGAAAATAATTAAATAGATCAAATAAATAACATTTTACAATTTTGAAACTCATTAAAATAATTAAATTAACCTACTTTATTTTAAAATATTTAAATTACGCGTAATTTTCCGGAAACGTAACGAAAACGCGAACCGAGCAACCGGAACGAACCCGAACACCACGCGGGTATAAAAAAACCCAAAATGAGAGTGTGTTTTCTTTTTTCATCATCTTCATCCTCTCTCCTTCTAAAATTTCCGGCCAAAAAGAAAACCCTCCATTTCTACACCTTTCTCTCCTCCATATCTCCCTCATTTCTCAACCAATCACACCATTCTTGAACCTACTTGAAGCTCTCATCATTCTCTACACAAAAGTACAAAGAATCGACTCTAAAGGTCACGGAATCGAGGTAAAAATCGCGGTCAAAGGTCACGAGTTTTAGGGTTTTCACCCTTCTTCTACCTTTTAAACCCTAATCCGGTTTTCATTTTACAAGATTGTAACCACGACCACCAAAAGGCTTCAGTAGCCTACCCCCTTCCTAAGATCACCTGGAACCTTGACCTAGACAGTGGAGTTCGAACCATGGCCTGCTCACAGCTCCACGAATGAGCCATGGCCGAAGGAGGCTCATACGCCGAATGAACACCCTCATTCGCCCATGTGCCATTCGCCGCCTCCCTTCATTCGATCCACATCTCATCATCGACATAATCTCATTCGCCTCTTGAAGAGTCATTCGCAGGTCACCTATACGACAATCTACCATTCGGTTTGGGGCCATGTCATGCTAACTCTCATTCGACCAAGCCATAGTGCCAACCTTTCATTCGGTGGGTGCCACCCATCCGCCCTATCTATTCGGTGGTCAGATGCATTCGGCCATCATCAAGCAAACAGATTCAACAAATGGGGCTTAGGGGACTGCTTGGCCCAACACTATTATAAGACCCACAGATTTGGCCACGATCTGTTGAGGCCCAAATCCATTCATTAGGCCTAGCGAATTAACCA
The DNA here is from genome assembly GCA_009363875.1 of Mikania micrantha. Taxonomy (NCBI): domain Eukaryota; kingdom Viridiplantae; phylum Streptophyta; class Magnoliopsida; order Asterales; family Asteraceae; genus Mikania; species Mikania micrantha. Next base: position 95,893,252 of record CM018680.1, read on the forward strand.
CTCATACATGTGGCCCACTACTGACCCAAGACTAACATTTTAGCTTAGTTCTGTTTGGCCCAGAAACCCTACGGCCTAATAGTTACATGTAAAGTAAACTGTTGTAATCAGCCTTCCCTTTAGCCCAACAAGGTTATTTCAAACCCAAATCCAAAACCCAATAGCTTCACATAATTGTGGAATGAACCCAAGACTGTGAAATTTCAAATGGCCCAACTTCTATTTAATTGAGACTGCTAATCAGCATACACAAAATCTGATCAGGCCCAATAAGGAAGTAACCGGCCCAACTGTTCAATACTTGGCCCAGTAGGCCCATATCATTCTACAGGCCCAATACAGGCCCAAGCCCTATTTCAGTTCAACTTGAACCAAAATGAACTATTTTGATCATAAAACCTGTTTGGAAGAAATTGGCCCATAGAATTAACTCACACAAGCCCAAATGGCCCATATTTTCCCTTGAATTGGGCCCACAATGGTTTCGGCCCAATTGATCCAGGCCCATGTTGGCCCAACGCTATTATGCTCAGGGCCTGAGAGAAATCCCTTGGGGCCCATCTGGTTTGGCCCATGGCCCACAAAATGTGATTCAAGGCCACCATTTTGGGCCAAAAGTCCAAATTCAAGGCCCACAATGTTTTCAGCCATTTAATCCAGGCCCAACTTGGCCCATGAGTTCTTTTAGCAAAGGCCCGAGACAAAACCCATTGGGCCCATCAAAATCTACCCGAGGCCCACAGAAATCGATTTAAGGCCCACTTTGAGGCCTTTGTCCTCCCTTTTTGGAGCCACTTTGTCATTATCTTGGACAACCACCTATTTTTGGCCCAACCATGGTTCCTACAGTTCATTCTAACCTTTGGCCCGACAAATCTTGCCTGGGCCCACTTCGGGCCCAACAGTTTCTCATCGTGGCCCAATGGAGGTCACAAGGCCACCTATTCATTAGGTTTCTTAGCAATTGACCAAGCCTTCGTATTTCCACACTGTATATCACTGATTCACATGTTCCAAAATGGTCTAACACTCTTGGTGGTTCAAGAACAGACCAAGGCCCATAGGTTTGGGCCTAGGGCCCAACAAATGACCTAGAGGCCCAACATAGGACTTGGTCACATAGTTCGGTCTACACATCACTTCAAACCTTCGGGTTTAACATATTTCATAAGATCAAAGTGTACAATTACAAGAATGAGTCAAGTCAAAGATTACAAGATAATAACTCATAAGGTTTTTAACTTAAACCTGCATAAGAGACCGAATGGTGATCATGACCAAGTCTTACGCGTGAAAGCCAATTTAGGGCTAACACCCACACATACACACCCAAAGTCTATTAGGTTATACTTACAAGTTACAACAAATCAATACAGGATCGTGAACACAACGAATTCAAACGAGAGCGCGTGCATTCACATATAAGCTAAGTCAACCCTCAACAACTACAAGGTGAGTTCATATGCCCCTTTTACCTTAATCTTAACTGATTTTTAACTCTCGGGGCTGAGAAACATGTTTACTTTTATTTATTTAAAAGTTTGCTTAACATGTTATTTATACTTTGATTCTGATAATATTAAATTGTTTATTATCGCCTATCATTGTATGCATGCTTGTATGATTATGAGATAACAGGGAAACTCATATGTTTATGTTAAGATAATTTCTTAATTTTCTCTACATCATAATAACTTGGTTATAAGATTGTAACTTATAACACTTAGTTATTTCCACATGATCAAATATTTAAACAACTTACACTTAATTGTATAACGAGAACATTCCCACACGGATACTTTGGGAAAACATGGATTCAGTAAATGACGATTCTTATCATTTACAGTAAATGACGATCATGATAACGTAACTTCATGGGATTCTTGTCATTTACACATATTTAACATAACGTAATAAGACAAGTTCTTATTCGACTTTGTTAAACACACGAGAACATTCCCACACGGATACTTTGGGAACGTATGGATTCAGTAAATGACGATTCTTATCATTTACAGTAAATGACGATCATGATAACGTAACTTCATGGGATTCTTGTCATTTACACCCGATTATCATAACGTAATAAGACAAGTTCTTATTCGACTTTGTTAATCACATGAGACAATCCCACACGGAAACTTTGGGATCACACGGCGGGATAGGAGAGAATGGAATGCATTTTAATCTGATTACGTGAGGATTCAAAATGGATTCCATTCGGATTCTATACGTTGCATTTGGAGACATATGATGAACAGTTAACTAATACTTTTAATTAAATTAAAAGTGTATCATAAAAGTTAACCTCACAAGTAATAGAATAATATAAGGATCAGATTTAAATAATCTAAATTCCTTAATTTGATGAGGGTTTATCAATACTTCGGTTTGATAACAAAACCCCTCTTACCATATCATTATTCTACACATGCTGATACAATGGACAATACAGATAGTTGGGAAGTGGATATCTTTAGTTGTATCGCAAGTGGTGTGGAGTTTGGTTAAGTATGTGGTGGGATAGCGTCTGGGCTTGACCCTTTCGTGATTCCCTATATATAAACATACTTAGCTAGGCGATATACTACTTGTACATATAACTAAGGAGAGGCCATTGGGTGGAACAGATGAACAAATATACAAGCAACAGATATAACAGTTAATACATTGTGAATGTGTGCATGATCAGTTCAATGGTTTTCAATTGACTTACTTATGAACTCACCAACCTAGTGTTGACTTTGTTTAAATTACATGTTTTCTCAGGTGACGGACAGGTGTAGACACTATATGCAAATGATAAGCTAGTGGACTCATAGAAGACCTAGCTTTCTTTTGATTGCATACATTTTGATATGACAGAACACTGAATCACTTTTGTATATCTTGTACAGATCAAGATATAAACTCATTGATTCTTTTTGATTAGATTTACTTAGTTAAATTATGAAGTACAATGTAATTTAACTTTGTAATTCTATTTCATGTCATGATTAGCATTTCTCATTTATATCTCATGTGCTATGTAAACAATCTGATCATTTGATTATCAACACAATGATATCGCGCCCCGGGAACATTCCGCCCGACGGGAAAACACGATCCGTTCCCGCCGGCCCGGGGTGTGACAGATTGGTATCAGAGCCATGGTTATAGAGAAATATAGGTCATATTACTTAAACGGTTTGGCCTAGACTATAACCTAGGGACCCTCATGTAGAGTTCTTACAATATAGGATTTTATTTGCATATGTCTTCTGCTTCTGATCACTGCACTAACCGATTTTCTTTCGGTTATGATCAGAATGCCGCCACGAAGACAACCACCTCTATTACCGCTGACTCAAGGTTCAGCTCCGCACTCTTCGACACCGACACCGCCAGACTCTCCTACACAAGCACCTCCACCTCCTCCTCCGCCACCACCAGCGTATTAGTTGGACCCTGCTACTGTGGCACTGGCTACTCTTCTTACAAGCCAACTGAGGGAAGTGATTCCAGAGATGATGAACCGGATCAACAACAACAACAGTAACAACGTTGCTAACTCATCTGGAGAAGGCAGCGGTAACACCAGACAGAGTCAGGACTATGCCTACAAGAACTTTGTAGGCTGCAAGCCACCCAGTTTCAGTGGTAGCGAGGGTGCAGTCGGACTGATCCAGTGGATTGAGAAGATGGAGGCTACCCTCGACATCAGTGGCTGTCCTGAACAGAATAGGGTAAAGTATGCTGCGGGATCATTTAGCAAGCGAGCGTTAACCTGGTGGAACGCTCAGGTATCAATCAGAGGCCGGGATGAGGCCCAGGCCATGCCGTGGAACGAATTCAAGGCGATGTTGAGGGCAGAGTTTTGCCCAAGAAATGAACTGAAAAAGGTTGAGACTGAACTACTCAATCTGGAGATGATTGGTGCTGGGCATCTGGCCTACACCACACGATTTCATGAGTTAGCCACTCTGGCACCGGATGTGGTGCCAACACTTGAGAAGAGAATTGAGCGGTATGTTGGTGGATTACCGCCCAGTATCCGAGGTCATGTGATTTCTGCTCACCCTACCACCATGGAATTAGCTGTTACACTGTCAGCATCCCTGACAGATATGATGGTTGCCTCTGGGGCATTCAAGAAGGAGGCTGACTCAGCCAAGGCTGGAACTTCCAAGAAGTCGGACAAACGTCCGGCTAAGAGACAAAAGGTGGCCAGAAACTTTGCTGCCACTACTCAAGCTCCAATGCGCAACCAACCACCACCCTTGGAGATCAGGAAGCCATACACTGGCACTGCACCTTTGTGCAACTCATGCCAGTACCATCATCTACCAAATGTTCCGTGCAGACACTGCACCAACTGTGGAAGATTTGGTCACACAGCAAACTACTGCAGGAGTCAGAGGACTCAGAACAGAAACAACAATGCAGCCACTGCTGCTGCTGCTACCGATCACAGGTCTTGCTACAACTGTGGTGAACCTGGTCACTTCTCTCGGGATTGCCCTAAGAGAAATCAACAACAGGCTCAAGCACCAAGAGGAAGAGCCTTTCAGATCGGAGCAGCTGCTGCTAGACAGGACCCGAATGTCATTACGGGTACATTTCTTCTATCTGATTTTTATGCATCTATATTATTTGACACTGGTGCGGATCAGAGTTTTATCTCATCCGATTTTGCTAGCCATCTTAATCATGCTGAGGAATCATTAGACTCCCCTTATAGAATTGAGATAGCTAATGGCAAACAGATTACAGTTGACACAGTACTTAGGAATTGCCCACTAACACTTGGTGATCATACATTTTCCATCGACTTGATACCGATGGAGCTGGGCAGTTTCGACATTATCATCGGAATGGATTGGCTATCTCTTAACCGAGTTGAGTTCATCTGTTCCGATAAACTATTACGCATTCCTATGGAGAACAATGAAGTCTTGGAGATTCGTGGAGATCAAGCGAAACGCAGTGTCAAGATAATATCGTGCATGAAGGCTCGCAAATGCTTACGAAAACAGTGTGTTGCATTTCTAGCTCATGTGATACAGAAAGACAAGAAAGCGATCAAGATTCAAGATGTGCCAGTTGTGAGAGATTTTGCAGAAGTGTTTCCGGATGACTTACCGGGACTACCACCTGAGAGATCAGTACAGTTTCGAATCGATTTGATTCCGGGGCAACTCCTGTAGCCAAGTCTCCCTACAGACTCGCACCATCGGAGATGCAAGAGTTGTCTAACCAGTTGCAAGAACTTCTCGATAAAGGATTCATCCGACCGAGCTTTTCCCCGTGGGGAGCTCCTGTTCTTTTTGTCAAAAAGAAGGATGGAACTTTCAGAATGTGCATTGATTATCGAGAGCTCAACAAACTCACCATCAAGAATCGGTACCCGTTACCGAGGATTGATGATTTGTTTGATCAGTTACAGGGAGCACAGTATTTTTCAAAGATAGACCTGAGATCAGGTTATCATCAGCTCCGGATACAAGAGGAAGACATACCAAAGACGGCCTTTCGTACCCGATATGGACATTATGAATTCATGGTGATGCCATTTGGATTAACGAACGCACCGGCGGTGTTCATGGACTTGATGAACCGGGTGTGCAAGCCGTATCTAGATCAGTTTGTGATCGTCTTCATCGACGATATACTGATTTACTCAAAGAACGAGAAAGAACATGAACAACATCTCAGGACAGTTTTGGAGCTTCTAAAAGAAGAACAACTCTATGCCAAATTCTCTAAATGTGAATTTTGGTTAAGGGAAGTTCAGTTTTTGGGTCACGTGATTAACAGTAATGGTATTCATGTGGATCCTGCCAAGATAGAAGCGATTAAGAATTGGGATGTGCCTACGACACCGACAGAGATTCGATCATTTTTGGGATTGGCAGGTTATTACCGGAGATTCATTTCGAACTTCTCTAAGATAGCCTTGCCTCTCACCAAACTCACACAGAAGTCTGAACCTTTTGTGTGGACTCATAAACAAGAAGAGGCATTCCAGACATTGAAACAAAGATTGTGCAATGCTCCAATTCTAACACTTCCAGAAGGCAGTGATGACTTTGTGGTCTATTGTGATGCTTCCCATCAAGGACTCGGATGTGTTTTGATGCAACGAGACAAAGTCATTGCTTATGCCTCACGACAGCTGAAGATACACGAGAAGAATTACACGACACATGATCTTGAACTGGGAGCTGTTGTATTTGCTTTAAAGATTTGGAGACACTACCTCTATGGTACCAAATGCACTATCTTCACAGATCACAAGAGTTTACAACACATATTTGATCAGAAGGAGCTTAACATGAGACAGAGACGTTGGGTTGAGCTCCTGAACGATTACGATTGTGTGATCAAATACCATCCGGGCAAAGCAAATGTTGTTGCAGATGCTTTGAGTCGGAAAGAAAGAGTCAAACCCTTACGCGTTCGCGCTATGGGAATGACGGTGCAAACAAGTTTGAGAGATCACATTTTACAAGCACAACGAGAAGCAGTGGCAAGAAACAATCTGAAACGCGAGCTCGATTGTGGAGCCGAGAAACATTTTGAGACAAGACAAGATGGAGTTATCTACTATCTGGATCGTGTTTGGATTCCGACAGTAGATGAACTTCGAACACTTATCCTTGACGAGGCACACAAGTCACGTTACTCAGTTCATCCTGGTGCCGATAAGATGTACCAAGATCTTAGGTCATTTTATTGGTGGCCGGGCATGAAGAAAGACATTGCCACTTATGTTGGCAAATGTCTCACATGTGCCAAAGTCAAAGCTGAACACCAGAAACCTTCGGGTTTGCTGGAACAACCAGAGATACCACAATGGAAGTGGGAACAAATAGCTATGGATTTCATTACCAAGCTACCCCGCACTTCCAGCGGCATGATTCGATTTGGGTCATCATTGATAGATTGACCAAGTCCGCACATTTCTTGCCGATCAGAGAAACGTACAAGATGGAGAAACTTGCAAGACTATACATTGATGAGATAGTAGTAAGGCATGGTGTGCCATTGTCTATTATCTCAGACCGGGACAGTCGATTCACTTCGCGGTTCTGGCAATCATTGCAACAATCCTTAGGGACAAGTGTTAACTTGAGCACTGCTTATCATCCACAAACGGATGGACAAAGCGAGCGCACTATTCAAACCCTAGAGGATATGTTGAGAACATGCATCCTAGACTTCGGTGGAAGTTGGGACACACATTTACCACTTATTGAGTTCTCCTACAATAATAGCTACCACAGCAGCATTGGATGTGCTCCATTTGAAGCACTCTACGGTAGAAAATGTCGGTCTCCAATTTGTTGGACCGAAGTGGGAGACAACAGAATAACTGGGCCTGAACTTATTCAGGAAACTACTGATAAGATAGCCCAGATACAACAACGATTACAAGCAACACGTAGCCGCCAAAAGAGTTACGCAGACAAACGGCGCAAGCCTTTGGAATTCGACGTGGGTGACCGAGTCATGTTGAAAGTGTCCCCATGGAAAGGCGTAGTTCGTTTTGGGGCTAAGGGCAAACTAGCACCTCGGTATGTCGGACCGTTTGAGATTACTCAACGCATAGGTCCTGTGGCATATAGACTCAGACTCCCTGATGAACTCAGTGGAGTACACGATGTGTTTCATGTATCAAATCTCAAGAGGTGTCTAGCAGATGAAACATTGATCATACCGTTGGAAGAGATACAGATTGATGAACAACTACATTTTATCGAAGAACCTGTAGAGATTATGGAACGTGAAGTCAAGAGACTGAAACGAAGCCGTATCCCTATTGTAAAGGTTCGATGGAACTCCAAGCGTGGACCAGAGTTTACCTGGGAACGCGAGGACAACATGAAAGCAAAGTATCCCCATCTGTTCGAGAATTGAAGCCCGACTTTGATGCTTAAATTTCGGGACGAAATTTCTTTAACAAGGGGAGACTGTAACAGCAAGTGCCAGATCGTCCGGCAAGTCCGTACGGTATGTGTACTTTCACCTTATTCTATGTGTGCATACGTAAGCTTAAACAGTACTTGTATTAACAGAATCCTAAATACAAGAAAACGTTGTACGTATTTTTGTATAAACTTAAATACATTAAGTACAACGTACATTCGAAACATTAGTTGTGTTTATTAAGTGAAAACTTAATTACAGTTAGCACAACAAATCATGAGAAACAACGGAATTCAAACAATATTCAGAAACATATCGGTTGCGATCTGATGTCCACAGATGACAGGAATCAGATGACCGACAATTCAGTACGAAAACAGTGTGAAATCATGATGTATAGTTGAGTCCGACAGTGAGGAAACACAATTAACACATAATGCAGTGTTATTTCAGAATGACGAACTGACAGTGTGTTTGCGTGAGTGACGATTCACACAAACATATCTGTGAGTTTAGATTTCTAAAATAATGACGGAAAAGTAGAAAACAAAGGTCAGAAAGCAAAACCATCTTCGTATTCGTTCGGGTGACGATTCGAACGAATTACGCGCGAAGGTTACGCGATCTGACGAAACGAAAACGAAAACACGTCACGAACGAAAATAATTTAATAAGATCAAATAAATAACATTTTACAATTTTGAAACTCATCAAAATAATTAAATTAACCTACTTTATTTAAAATATTTAAATTACGCGTAATTTTCCGGAAACGTAACGAAAACGCGAACCGAGCAACCGGAACGAACCCGAACACCACGCGGGTATAAAAAACCCAAAATGAGTGTGTTTTCTCATTTTCATCATCTTCATCCTCTCTCCTTCTAAAATTTCCGGCCAAAAAGAAAACCCTCCATTTCTACACCTTCTCTCCTCCATATCTCCCTCATTTCTCAACCAAATCACACCATTCTTGAACCTACTTGAAGCTCTCATCATTCTCTACACAAAAGTACAAAGAATCGACTCTAAAGGTCACGGAATCGAGGTAAAAATCGCGGTCAAAGGTCACGAGTTTTAGGGTTTTCACCCTTCTTCTACCTTTTAAACCCTAATCCGGTTTTCATTTTACAAGATTGTAAACCACGACCACCAAAAGGCTTCAGTAGCCTACCCCCTTCCTAAGATCACCTGGAACCTTGACCTAGACAGTGGAGTTCGAACCATGACCTGCTCACAGCTCCACGAATGAGCCATGGCCGAAGGAGGCTCATACGCCGAATGAACACCCTCATTCGCCCATGTGCCATTCGCCGCCTCCCTTCATTCGATCCACATCTCATTCGACATAAATCTCATTCGCCTCTTGAAGAGTCATTCGCAGGTCACCTATACGACAATCTACCATTCGGTTTGGGGCCATGTCATGCTAACTCTCATTCGACCAAGCCATAGTGCCAACCTTTCATTCGGTGGGTGCCACCCATCCGCCCTATCTATTCGGTGGTCAGATGCATTCGGCCATCATCAAGCAAACAGATTCAACAAATGGGGCTTAGGGGACTGCTTGGCCCAACACTATTATAAGACCCACAGATTTGGCCACGATCTGTTGAGGCCCAAATCCAATTCATTAGGCCTAGCGAATTAACCACTCAATACATGTGGCCCACTACTGACCCAAGACTAACATTTTAGCTTAGTTCTGTTTGGCCCAAGAAACCCTACGGCCTAATAGTTACATGTAAAGTAAACTGTTGTAATCAGCCTTCCCTTTAGGCCCAACAAGGTTATTTCAAACCCAAAATCCAAAACCCAATAGCTTCACATAATTGTGGAATGAACCCAAGACTGTGAAATTTCAAATGGCCCAACTTCTATTTAATTGAGACTGCTAATCAGCATACACAAAATCTGATCAGGCCCAATAAGGAAGTAACCGGCCCAACTGTTCAATACTTGGCCACCAGTAGGCCATATCATTCTACAGGCCCAATACAGGCCCAAGCCCTATTTCAGTTCAACTTGAACCAAAATGAACTATTTTGATCATAAAACCTGTTTGGAGAGAAATTGGCCCATAGAATTAACTCACACAAGCCCAAATGGCCCATATTTTCCCTTGAATTGGGCCCACAATGGTTTCGGCTCAATTGATCCAGGCCCATGTTGGCCCAACGCATATTATAATCAGGGCCTGAGAGAAATCCCTTGGGGCCCATCTGGTTTGGCCCATGGCCCACAAAATGTGATTCAAGGCCACCATTTTGGGCCAAAAGTCCAAAATTCAAGGCCCACAATGTTTTCAGCCATTTTAATCCAGGCCCAACTTGGCCCATGAGTTCTTTTAGCAAAGGCCCGAGACAAAACCCATTGGGCCCATCAAAATCTACCCGAGGCCCACATAAATCGATTTAAGGCCCACTCTGAGGCCTTTGTCCTCCCTTTTTGGAGCCACTTTGTCATTATCTTGGACAACCACCTATTTTTGGCCCAACCATGGTTCCTACAGTTCATTCTAACCTTTGGCCCGACAAATCTTGCCTGGGCCCACTTCGGGCCCAACAGTTTCTCATCGTGGCCCAATGGAGGTCACAAGGCCACCTATTCATTAGGTTTCTTAGCAATTGACCAAGCCTTCGTATTTCCACACTGTATATCACTGATTCACATGTTCCAAAATGGTCTAACACTCTTGGTGGTTCAAGAATAGACCAAGGCCCATAGGTTTGGGCCTAGGGCCCAACAAATGACCTAGAGGCCCAACATAGGACTTGGTCACATAGTTCGGTCTACACATCACTTCAAACCTTCGGGTTTAACATATTTCATAAGATCAAAGTGTACAATTACAAGAATGAGTCAAGTCAAAGATTACAAGATAATAACTCATAAGGTTTTTAACTTAAAACCTGCATAAGAGACCGAATGGTGATCATGACCAAGTCTTACGCGTGAAAGCCAATTTAGGGCTAACACCCACACATACACACCCAAAGGTCTATTAGTTTATACTTACAAGTTACAACAAATCAATACAGGATCGTGAACACAACGAATTCAAACGAGAGCGCGTGCATTCACATATAAGCTAAGTCAACCCTCAACAACTACAAGGTGAGTTCATATGCCCCTTTTACCTTAATCTTAACTGATTTTTAACTCTCGGGGCTGAGAAACATGTTTACTTTTATTTATTTAAAAGTTTGCTTAACATGTTATTTATACTTTGATTCTGATAATATTAAATTGTTTATTATCGCCTATCATTGTATGCATGCTTGTATGATTATGAGATAACAGGGAAACTCATATGTTTATGTTAAGATAATTTCTTAATTTTCTCTACATCATAATAACTTGGTTATAAGATTGTAACTTATAACACTTAGTTATTTCCACATGATCAAATATTTAAACAACTTACACTTAATTGTATAACGAGAACATTCCCACACGGATACTTTGGGAAAACATGGATTCAGTAAATGACGATTCTTATCATTTACAGTAAATGACGATCATGATAACGTAACTTCATGGGATTCTTGTCATTTACACATATTTAACATAACGTAATAAGACAAGTTCTTATTCGACTTTGTTAAACACACGAGAACATTCCCACACGGATACTTTGGGAACGTATGGGTTCAGTAAATGACGATTCTTATCATTTACAGTAAATGATGATCATGATAACGTAACTTCATGGGATTCTTGTCATTTACACCCGATTATCATAACGTAATAAGACAAGTTCTTATTCGACTTTGTTAATCACATGAGACAATCCCACACGGAAACTTTGGGATCACACGGCGGGATAGGAGAGAATGGAATGCATTTTAATCTGATTACGTGAGGATTCAAAATGGATTCCATTCGGATTCTATACGTTGCATTTGGAGACATATGATGAACAGTTAACTAATACTTTTAATTAAATTAAAAGTGTATCATAAAAGTTAACCTCACAAGTAATAGAATAATATAAGGATCAGATTTAAATAAGCTAAATTCCTTAATTTGATGAGGGTTTATCAATACTTCGGTTTGATAACAAAACCCCTCTTACCATATCATTATTCTACACATGCTGATACAATGGACAATACAGATAGTTGGGAAGTGGATATCTTTAGTTGTATCGCAAGTGGTGTGGAGTTTGGTTAAGTATGTGGTGGGATAGCGTCTGGGCTTGACCCTTTCGTGATTCCCTATATATAAACATACTTAGCTAGGCGATATACTACTTGTACATATAACTAAGGAGAGGCCATTGGGTGGAACAGATGAACCAATATACAAGCAACAGATATAACAGTTAATACATTGTGAATGTGTGCATGATCAGTTCAATGGTTTTCAATTGACTTACTTATGAACTCACCAACCTAGTGTTGACTTTGTTTAAATTACATGTTTTCTCAGGTGACGGACAGGTGTAGACACTATATGCAAATGATAAGCTAGTGGACTCATAGAAGACCTAGCTTTCTTTTGATTGCATACATTTTGATATGACAGAACACTGAATCACTTTTGTATATCTTGTACAGATCAAGATATAAACTCATTGATTCTTTTTGATTAGATTTACTTAGTTAAATTATGAAGTACAATGTAATTTAACTTTGTAATTCTATTTCATGTCATGATTAGCATTTCTCATTTATATCTCATGTGCTATGTAAACAATCTGATCATTTGATTATCAACACAATGATATCGCGCCCCGGGAACATTCCGCCCGACGGGAAAACACGATCCGTTCCCGCCGGCCCGGGGTGTGACAATGCATGCATCAATATCATCACAAATCATCATTTTAAGCACAATGGCCTATACCCATCATTTTAGATCATCATAAAACATTATCTAATCATCTTAGATCATCAAGAAACATAGTAAAATCATCAAACCTAGGAAAGAAATTCGTGCATGTGCACTATAGGTAAGCTGCATGTGAGATTTACACATGCATGTGTGTGTAATGGTGATATTAAGCTACCAAGAGTGATTGTACTACCTTCTAAAGCTTTGAGATCCTTGAGATGATGATCTTACAGCCTTTGGTTCCCCTAGACAGCAAGGTTCAAGCAACAACGAGATGGTGATGTTGTTGGAAAGGGTTCTAGGATGCTTCCTTCAATCTCTTGAGTCTTCAAATGACTTCTAAGCTTGCAACAATGGCTTCTCAAGGAGTTTACAGGTGGATTGAAGAAGATAGAACCGAATTATGGCCCTAGAACTCGAAAGAAGTGTGTAGGGGTGGCTTGAAATGATTTCATCTTGGTTTTATTAAGATTTTGTAGACTGGCAGCTTCGCGTACAGCGATGGAGGTTCAAAAGATGCTTCGCGCTACACAGAGGAATTCGGGAGTCAACTCCCTGCGATGTCTGTCGCGTACCGCGACAATGCTCCTTGTTGGGCCATCGCGTACCGCGATTGGCCCCCGGAGAGCCCAATAAACCTAGTTGAATGGGTTTGATCTGTTCGTCGCCGTTTTCACGTCTACGAACCATCGTTTGGCCTCGTTTGAACTTCCAAGTTCAGTATGTGAGTGTTTCGTGAGGTTTCGAGTGTTGTGTTACACAATGTGCTATACGTTCATCAACGTTCGTGTGTTTTGACATGTGTGTGCTGTTTGTTGATAATTACGCTAATTATCCTGTTGTGTGTCGGTGTTCGTACTGTCGTGCCGCGTGTCACACTAAATTAAACTAATCTAGTGTCTCGTGTACATAAATCATTTAAATAAACATTTAAATAAATGAAAAGCTGACCTGGAAATTACGGGGTGTCACAGATTTGCATTGCGAATTAGCCAAAACACAAAAAAGAAACCCCCTAAATATGTATAATAAAGACCATAAAAAAACCCCAAAGATTCGGGCATTTTTTGTCAAAGTTCACTAGGTTACCGTAATTAGGCAGGGTTTTTATTTGAACCAAATCCTATATATATACATATATATATAGGGGAGGGATATTTTAAAAAGGATAAAAACCTTGAGAAGCGTGAGAAGCAATCCTGAACGTAGATCTGTGGTGTTTTACGGTCAGAATTGCGCGGTGGCAATTCTGTAATTAGTATGGTGTTTGAAAGTCGCGAGATGGGCATAAACGTAATTTGGTGTTTTTTTCAAAATAAAACAGAAACCGCAACCTTCATAGTTGTATGGTGTTTTCTTTGTTTGTGGTGTTTTTGTCAAGTTATGGTGTTATAATGTATTTCTTATTGATCTATCCCGATATATGGTGTTGAACATCTGTTAAATTTCATGGCGTTTTAGATTTTATGGTGTTTTGAACTTCGTTAAATTTTAGTTGTGAGATTATTGGTGTTTTGAACATTCATTAAATTTTATGGCGTTTTAGACTTATCAGTTAACGTTAAAACACCGTAGCACATAAAATTATTTGAAATACAGAATATTTGACTTATTTTATAAAAGACTTCATCCGAACAAATATATAATTTGAAAAACACCATAAACTCTAAACTACGTATATAACCACCATTAAAACACCATACATGTGTATAAAATCAAAAAACAGAGCATTATTTTTAAAAAACACCATAAAATTTTAAAATATCATGGTGATTAGGGCTTTTGGATTCAAAATAAGTTGTAATACTTGGATTCAAAAACACCATACATTCCAAAAAACATAATACAATATGAAAAAACATCATACAATTTGAAAAACACCATAATATCAAAAAACAGAGCATACAACATACGAAATAACACCATACAATTTGAAAAACACCATAACCTTGCGTATCTTCTGTGTTCGATTCCATCACGTCGTTACCCCCAAAAAAACCAAATGATTATTCGCCAGATGAAATTAGAATTTATAATCAATTACAATCTGTGATTTCTTCTTGTAATAGATAATTGATTTGGATTTTTAAACTTTTTTAGCGAGAATCATGGTATTTTCCCAAAATAACCGCTAACAATAATGAGAACAAATTACGTTAATACCCATATCTTGTAAACATTGGAAAATACACGTGTATGACTTAGATTACTTCTCACACTTTTTATGGTTTTAAGACTTTTTAGCCAAACCTTAATCTATATATATATATATATATATATATATATATATATATATATATATAGGGTAAGGAGTGAATGAGAACCCATGGTAATTGAGATAACTCATAAACTCAATTTGATTGGTTGTCTAAATTAATAAATTTGAAATGTGTGGTCCATATTAAATCTGGGAAAAATGAGTGGTGGAGATTTCTTTAAGGGTATTTTAGAGATTTGTGTGGTGTAATTGATTTGATTTTTAAAATAAAAGTTTACCCCCCAATTTTTTAAACCTTCATAACTTTTATATACATTATTATTTTTTTATAAAAATTACACCATTAAATTTGTCACATTTTTATCTTTAATTCAAGTATACTTTTGTCAAAAAATTTTAAAGTTTTCGAAATTACACTGATGTAACGAGCTGAATTTTTTCAAAGTTTTCGTAATTACACTGATGTAACGAGCTGAATTTTTTTAAAGTGTTCCTAATTACACTGATGTAATGAGTTGAATTTTTTCAAAGTGTTCATAATTACACTGATGTAACGAGTCGTTACACTGATGTAACGAGCTGTAACTTATTATTTTTTTTACGTTACAATTATCTAACTTTCTATCTTATTTGATATAAATTTATCTTATTAAGTAAATTTTATAATAAAAAATAAGTTTGTAAAATATATTTAAGATGAGAGAAAAAAAAATTGATGGAAAATTTTTGAAAAAAGAGAAAAATTATTGTACTTATGTTTTTTACGTTAGTGTAATTATGAACACCCGAAAAAAATTTTGCATGACTATAATGAAATTAATGAGAAAAATATGACGAGTTTAATGGTTTAATTTTTATAAAAAAATAACGTAGTATAAAAAAGTTATAAGTGTATAAAAATCAAGGGGGAACTTTAATTTAAAAAATAGGAAAATAGATGGTTTTTTAAGAGTGTGACACTTGTCACTCTTGTATTAAATATGATTTTTGTAATTAACACAAAAGACCATAATGCCCTTTTGTATTAAAAGTTAATTAGTGACACATGTCACCATTAGATTAAATCTTGAAAATTTGAACCATTGGATGAGAGTTATTGAGTTTTCTCAATTATGGAGGGTTCTTATATGATCTATTCCCTATATATATATATATATATATATATATATATATATATTATAACTACATAACTTTTAATGCCTAAATCCATGTAATACATGGGTTTATAACCTAGTATTAAAATAAAAACAAATATACAATAATCTGTTCGGTTTGGTTAAAGTGAGTTAATGACTTGTCTTAACCATAACCATAACCGAATGAGTTGGTTAATGGTTATCTTAACCATAACCATCGGTTAAATTCGGTTTCGATTAAAATCAACTATTTTTTTGTTATAGTTATATCATACTCACTCCTATTTGATAGACTTAATTTTACTGGAACACTGGACAGTTTGATTTTTACTCAGACATGTGTCCCGCTAGCAGAATAATCCAATGTTTTAAAAACCGGTATTTTAGGTGTACCGGATTTTACTAAAAAATGGTTCAACCGGTTGAAGCGATTTGTACCGGATGGTTCAACCGGACACACTAATTAACCATAAAATTTCATAGAAATACAACTTATATTCAAATAAGTTTCCAAAAAGTATACAAATTCATCTAAAAACAATTCAAAACGTACACAAATTCATCCAAAACAACCTAAAAGTACTCAAATTCTAATAATTTTTTTTAAATGAAAGTGCATAATAGGATTATGACATTGGCGTGTTAAACGCATCAAGTTTACGATCGCTTAAAAGCCAAAAATCGCTTAAAAGCCGAAGTTTTGTGTTTTTTTTAAACCGGAAATACTGGTTTTACCGGTAAAACCGGATTAAACCGGCGGCACAACCAATCGAAGGAACCTGCATAATACCGGAGTGTTTCATACCGGTTTAGTAACCGGCAACCGGTTAAACCGGCCGGTTCGAACCGGTTTTTAAAACATTGAAATAATCTCATTTTTACTAGGACATTTGTACTCCTAATGCAAAGTTTCATTTTTTAATGGGACAACTCTAGTATGAGCAAGTGTTTTGCAAATTGTACGATAATTGTTATAAAACTGCACAAAAAAATAATTTAAACGGTCCACATTTCATCTTAGGTGTTTTAAAGGCTTATATTGAATTTGAGACTAGTTAATTTCACCGGTGTGTGTGTGTGTATATATATAGGGGGAGGCTCCTAAGAAAACTAGGCATTTTAATAAAACTTAAAAAACCAAGATCCAACCCTTAATAATATAGATCAATGGCCTAGATTAAAAATGGCAGTATTGTAATTATTAATATTATCTTAATCAGTGGTTATCAGTGGTTTAAATGGTAGAGGGTAATATTGGAAATCAATTATGGTCGTGGGTTTTAGAAACCGTTTTGTTAATAAAGACATTAATTGATAGACACATTTAATTAGGAAAGTTCCCCCAATATTCAATAACAGTATCTTGGTATTTTCTAATTGAATCGTCGACGACAAAAGTGATTTCGATTCATCATTGAGAACGACTGATTACGAACGGTGGTGTATCTATTGCATCTATTTCTTGATTGTGAAGTTTTTGTATCACTGTTGAAGAACTTCATCCGGTAAGAACAAACTTTTTAATTTTTCGAAATGCAGTTTGTAATCTGACGCGATTAGTGATATTAGAAAGTGTTATCTTCTTATATGAATGGTATATTTTAGTTTGCATGTTGAATCGATGGTTGTTTCATTGGGTTATTCTGAATGCAGTATGATTATATGTTTTTTCTAGGGTTTATTTTGTTAACGGTTTATTATTATACATTTGATGTGTGTTTTATGTATTTGTGTGTGTTTATGAAAAAAATTCATAGTATTTATTGATTACATATATGTAATGAGTTTAGTAAAGTTGGAAAACATGTAAAATAGTATGATTACATATGTGTAAAGAATTTGGGTGTGATAACATATATGTAATAAATTTGGTTATTGCATTCTTTGTTATTGTTCAGTTACATATTGTAACCAAAAAACAATAGATTGGGATAAATGATAATTGATTACACATGTAATCAGTATGTAATCAGTGTATGATTACAAGATATTAATCAGTATGTATTCATTATTTAATCAGTATGTAAAAAGTATATGATTACAATAATGTAATCAGTATGTAATCAATATGTTGCTTACACAAATGTTGTTGTATTTGTTATTTGTTTTGATAAAAAATTTATGTATATACATACAGCAAACATTGACAGTCATGTATATGGTAATGTAATACTTGTTGATTTTTGTTAACATGATGTGTTCCTTAAACATTTATATGAATTTATCAATATGTTTTGTTTGTGTATTTAGTCTAAGTTACACACGTGTAATCAATAAATTAGTTTATGAGTGTTTGATTACACATATGTATTCAAGTAAGTTTTTTACACACATATGTAATCAATAACTTATTTTTGGTTTACACATAGGTTATTTGAGGTATTCCTTATAAAGTGGTAAGTTCTTTTTAGTATATGTAAGTAACATATATGAAACGATTAAGTACTTATGAAATTGATTACATATACGTAGTCAGATTACATATTAAGTGTTGTATTTTATTACAACAATTGTTATATGTAGATTAATATGTTTGTTTATACACTTATGCAGAAATATATCTTCTTGATATATAAACTTATACATGAGTTACCAAAAAAAAGGATTAAAGATGCCTAGAAGTATGTATTTTTTGAATATTTATCTTGATTTATTGTAATTCATATTGATTATGTGCTTTATTTATGTGTTGTTGGTTTTCATATATGAAAAACAGGAAGGAAGAGTGAAAGGATTGCACAAAAGGTTTCATTCAGTAAGTTTATTAACACGTCCGATGACCCAATAGAAATAGATGAAATTGATGAAAACCAGGACCAACTAGTTTTCACAATAACGACACTTCCTTTTAGGTTTTTGACTCTTTTTTACCGCCTTCTCACCAGGACCAACTAGTCGCCTATTAGTACCACATCCTTTGTTTCTTATACCATATGAGATGGTATATTGAACCTTTTGTGGTTCAGTCACGTTTACCAACTCCTGAATTATAATACCCTTATTTTGACTAAATGGTTCGCCAGGAAAGTCTTGAAAAATCTCGTCCTTTATTCTTTGGATCTGTTTATCAAGCAAATCAAGTCTTTCTGTATCTTTTCTAAAACGATCTACGGATTGTTGTATGTTATCTAAAATACGAGACCTTGTTATAGAATTTTTATTTTGATCAATCCCATATCTGTTGGACATGCTAAACACATTTTTTTGGTAAAACATCTCTTCTCCATCTGTCATGCACATATTTGTAGGGTATCTTTTCAATCTTGTGATGTCTGAAAACACAGAAAACATGACGACATAGGTAACCAATGCGTGTGAATCCCAAACATGAGCATGATGCCGAATTATCCTTCAAGTCTAACGTTACCTGAAGAATATAAAAATTTAACTACAATTATGTAATATATGCCCGGTGTTGAAACAAGTATATTAAAAATACATAATAATAATATGCTACCGTAAACTCGTTGTCATATGTCACGTCTGTTATCTTGATGAGCAATACAATAAGTATGAATTTCATCAACAATCTTTGAATTCAATATATAGCACAACGTTGTAGATTTGAAAATCTCCTTTTGTACCTCCTTAAATATGGTGCGTGTATATATTTCATTTGCATTACTTTCAATCGGCAACATTGTGCGAAGCTGTGGAAGTGTTGTAGCAGTTGTGTGCTCTAACACCCTTTGGTTGAACCTTTGACCATCAATTGCAGAATCAAAACATGACAAAAACTGAATTAGTGTGTTTGATGAACTTGAATTGACTTTGAACAAAGAGTTTGAACTTTCGCAACGCGACGTAGTCTTCATTAAACAACACATTGGTATATCTTTAAAATATCCGGGAACCCAGTGGTGTCTAATTGAATATACAACACTTAACCATGCATGATCTTTAAGATTGTATTGTTCCATAAGCATGTTCAATCTGGTTTCGAATGTTGATGGGTCAATGTAAACATTCCAAACTTACTTGTGGATTGCATTACGAATGTTTGTGTTCCTCAATACATTTCCACACACCTGTCACCAAAAAAAATTATATTTTTAATACAGGTAAAACAAACATTTGTTTTACGTGTATTTCAGCACATATTGATTACGTATGTGTAATCATTAGGTAATTTATAATTGATTACATATATGTAATCTATATTTTTTAATAAAATATATGATGTTTACACAATATATCTGAGGTTTTTTTATAATAATATGTGTAATTAGCAACATATAATCTTAATAGCCAACTAAACTTACAAAACTATATACACAAACAAAAAATAAATAAATTAATATATATACGTATGTAAAGTATCTCCTTTTTTGGTATCTTGTTTGTGATATCCCACATGCACAGCCTATGAATTGATTTATCAAAAACGTTGTTTACAGCCAACTTCATTGAAGCATCTTGATCTGTGAGTACCAATGTGGGTTGTTTTTCATGTGCAACAAGAAAACACTTCAGTAACCATTTGTACGACTCCACCGATTCATTATACAACAGACCTGCTCCAAATGTAACACATTTCTTGTGATGGTCAACACCAGTGAATGGGACAAATATCATGTTGTACCTACAACATAAAATTGATTAAATCTAAATTAATATGTCTGAAAAAAATGATTATGATTTAAAAATTATGTAAACGTACTTGTTTGTTTGATATGTTGCATCAAACGCCAATACATCTCCAAAAACCTTATAGTTCTGTTTTGAAACATCATCAGCCCAAAACAATCCCCTCACCTCAAAACAACTGTATGAAACTCAAAAGTATGATTTATTAAATGCCGAGAGCGTTCTGACATCCTATCGACAAACATTTGGGCGTCCCTATTACCAATATAATTATAAACATCACGTCCAAAGTTTTTGAAATCGGTCTTGGTACCTCGAACCATGTGATGCCCCCTTTTAAAGCTACTTGCAATCTGTGAGCTTTGTTTGGACCAACGTTTGCCAACCGACATTTTGTGATATATTCTTGATCTGCAAAGTTTAGCTTCCGTCTTTTTCGTGACAAATCCAAATTGTCAGTGTTAATTAACCCATGGTTATGCTTCTCTACAAAATCATATAGCTCATATTTTGATGATTCTTTTATAACTCTAAGCTTTATTCGCGCCTTGTAATCTGTAACTTTAAAGTTAGAACGTCTAGCGGGAGATTTTTCCAATGAATCAAACACCAATCCGTTCGGTTTGCCGACTTTTGTGCACATCATATATCTATGTGTAACAAACCCATCTTTATTTTTTTTCATTACTCCCAACCGTGTACAAAACCCAGCACTCTGCGCATATTGTTCATACATGTTGACCACATCATCCCACCTGTCAAAAACGCTACGGATAACAGGCCTAATATCACCACGTACTATGGTTGTCCAGTATCGTGTGCCATTTGGAGACTCGTCTAAGGTGCTACAAACAGAATCTACAATTCCCATAATTTGAAAATTAAAAAAATACTACCACACATATGTAGCAATCTTAAAATCATTAAATAACAACAAACTTTTTTGCATTTATATGAAATTATTAACAAACCTTCATTCTCAATAGCCGTTAAAAACAATGGATGGCTATAGTTGCATTTTTCAATTGACGGTCCAGCAATGTCTTGTATTTCATTATCTTTATTCAATTGGACACTTTCTTGATCAAACAATCTAACTGCATCTTAATTAACATGAACAACATTTTCGTCACACATGATTACATATACGTAATCAGTTAATTATAAATTTATAAAATCTAACTGTTGAAAATAATTCAATCAAAATCGCTTTTTTTTGTACATATCATCCAAAAATATATAAATCAAAAATATTGTATCCAAAAACTACATATGTTTAAAACATATACAAAATCACACTACTATAGATTTCATAAAAAAACTACTGAACAATCAAACCTTCCTCTATATCAACATTCATGTCCTCTGTTTGGTTCTGGACGTTAAAAGAATTTGCTTTTTCTCGAATCTGGTTCTCATACAAATCATCAACAGGTTGCTTCTCATGATGATTATTTGTTACTTCCTGAATCTCACGAACATCATACTCTTGAATCTTGCTTGCATCTGTTCCAACGATCAAACTTGTTTTTCTGGATTCCATCCTTGAGCAACAGTAAATTTTATTCTAAAATAGCCAGATTTGTGTTTCAAAATTGATACATTCGTCCCTCCCCACTAAAAGAACATCACAATCTGCATAATTTTGATACAATTGATTAATGAAAAAAATGGAATATTAAAATAATTTGATTTTCGTATTTAGGGAAATCAAAAACTGAAAATTAATTATACAAATACCTTCCAAAATTATAGAGAGATAATATTACTAAATTAACCTTTTTAATTATATTAAATTAGATATTAAAGAAATGATGTGATTGGTTAATAGTTGTTTTCTAGGTTTTTTTTTTGAAATTTAGTAGTTTTCTCTTAATCCCTCCCCTATATATATATATATAGGGAGAGGTTCAAATGTTAACCCTCCCTTATAGCGTTAATCGCTTAACCCTAGCGTTTTTTGTCCGAATCTTAAAAATTTTTTTTCATGGATTTTATTATGCAAAAATAGGGGGGTTTCTTTTTTGTGTTTTTGCTAATTCATCACCGTTTAGAAGTTATTGTAAGTGTAAGTTACTTACACTTACTTACATTTACTGCATCAGATACGGATTGTAAGTAAGTGTAAGTAACTTACACTTACAATAACTTCTAAACGGTGATGAATTAGCAAAAACACAAAAAAGAAACCCCCCCTATTTTTGCAAAATAAAAACCATGAAAAAAAATTTAAGATTCGGGCAAAAAACGCTAGGGTTAAGCGGTTAACGCTATAAGGGAGGGTTAACAATGGAACCTTCCCCTATATATATATATATATATAAATATATATATATGGGAAGGATCCGTTGTTAACCCTGTCTTATTGTGTTAACCGTTTAACTAAATCTGTCAGACCCCCATCTCTCACTTTACCTGATATAGTCACTGACTGACGTATGAAATCGGTAACTGTTGTATCGTGTCGCGGAAGCTTGATGGTGAGGTCGCAGAGATGGGTGTGACTGATTGTTACTTTGGTATCATACATCCATGGCAAACCATACACACTATATATTACATCATAACTATAATATTATACATTAAGTTTCAACATTCTTAAACAACATTAACCAGTTATAAGTTACTAAACGTGTCTTGTAATCGTGCATCCTCACTCTCGCACTTGTTACCTTCTTCCTGAAAAAGGTTTTGTAATATAAAAGATCAGCAAGGATGCTGGTGAGTTCATAGATATGATAACATGATATGATATGATGTGACATGTTGAATATGTAGGCATACACAACTTTATGAATATGATTCACCATGAAAACCCAAAACCAAAGCCTATGTGACTGTAATGTAATTGGCGGTAATACCCGAAGGTAAGACCTTAGCCTCACTCTTAATGCCTATCGTTGCATTAAGCTGTTATCTTGTAATGTAATAAATGGTAATAGGCATTCACACAAGGGTAGACGCTATCTACCCGTGAATGAGGTTGTCAGCCCGATAGTACTATCATTATTATCATCCGGCTCATCCATGAGTTTATTGGTTACAGTTGTTATGTGAGGACTTTTACGATAGCATGGTACAATTTTCATGTAATCATCATACAAGAGTTGAAATGCATAAGTAACATGCAAGCATATCGTTGTAATTGAAATATGCAACCATAATGTAATTGTAATGCAAACCCTGAGTTTTAGAAGTCCGAAGATTTGAGAAGGGGCAATGAAATCATGTAAGTACATCAATATAGTTGAAATATGTAACCATATTGTTATTGTAATAGAATCCCCAAGTTTTGGAAAACAAAACATTTAAAAGGGGTCTATGAAACTCACCTGTGTTGTTGCAATATTACACGCAGCTTCAATTGAATTCTGCATATCATTAAGGTTTTATAAGTTCTTTGTATCCAATTTGGATTATCAGAACATTCCTTGACATTAAATATCAAGGATAATGTAATTCAATTCATCAAACTGATTCTGAATCACGTATTTATTCAGAATCAATGTCATAAGGTCATCAGTTGTAACAGCAAGTGCCAGATCGTTCGGCAAGTCCGTACGGTATGTGTACTTTCACCTTATTCTATGTGTATATACGTAAGTCTAAACAGTACTTGTATTAACAGAATCCTAAATACAAGAAACCGTTGTACGTATTTTCGTATAAACTTAAATACGTTAAGTACAACGTACATTTGAAACATTAGTTGTGTTTATTAAGTGAAAACTTAATTACAGTTAACACAACAAATCATGAGAAACAACGGTATTCAAACAATATTCAGAAACATATCGGTTGCGATCTGATGTCCACAGATGACAGGAATCAGATGACTGACAAGTCAAAGCAAGAACAATGTGAAAACAGAAAGTATAGTTGAGTCCGACAGTGAGGAAACACAATTTAAACACAAATGCAGTGTTATTTCAGAATAACGAACTGACAGCGTGTTTGCGTGGGTGACGATTCACACAAACATATCTGTGAGTTTAGAGTTCTAAAATAATGACTGAAAAGTAGAAAACAAAAGTCAGAAAGCAAAACCATCGTCGTATTCGTTCGGGTGACGATTCGAACGAATTACGTGCGAAGGTGACGCGATCTGACGAAACGAAAACGAAAACACGTCACAAACGAAAATAATTTAATAAAATCAATTAAATAACATTTTACAATTTTGAAACTCATCAAAATAACTAAATTAAACTCTTTTATTTAAAAC
Source organism: Mikania micrantha (assembly GCA_009363875.1). Lineage (NCBI taxonomy): Eukaryota > Viridiplantae > Streptophyta > Magnoliopsida > Asterales > Asteraceae > Mikania > Mikania micrantha. The sequence goes on from CM018680.1 coordinate 95,918,165, forward strand.
ATTTAAATTACGCGTAATTTTCCGGAAAACGTACGAATCTACGAACCGAGCAACGAAAACGAACCCGAACACCCTCGGGGTATAATACCCTTAAATAAGTCAAATTTACTCATTTCCACTTCATCTTCTACACCTAAAAACCCTATTCCCGGTTTTGAAGAAAACCCTCCATTTCTCACCTTCTCTCCTCCATAACTCTCTCATTTCTTCACCAAATTCTTCCATTTTTGAAGCTACTTGAAGCTCTCATCGTGCTCTACACAAAAGTACAACAGATCGGGGCCAAAAACCATCGAAAGTTGAGGTACAAGGTCGTTTACAATCCGAAAAATTAGGGTTTTACCCTTTTGTGCTACCTTCTTGATCTAAACCGGTTTTGAGCTCCCATTTCCTACCCCGACATGCACGAACATAAACCTTAGCATCTTCACCCTTGAGAACACCATGGAAACATGGGATGGTGAGGGGCTGAGCATCACCACCACTACGGCCGAAGGAAACACACAGAATGGAGAATGGCCTAAGGCCGAAAGGCCCATGGCCGAATGTCTCCCCTTCGCCGGTTCCCTTCATTCGGCCACCCACCCTTCACCCATCACCATTCGCTGGTCATAGCCTCATTCGAGCTACCTCATTCGCTTAGTCCAAGCCCCATGCGCCTGTCCCTATTCGGCAGTCACCTTAACCCATTCGACAGCCCTTATTCGACAGCATCATCACCCTCATTCGATTGATGCTACTCCTTCGGCCACCTCTCATACGCCAAGACTATCCCCATTCGGACCCCATCCTCATTCGCCGCCCAGCCATTCGCCAGAGTTGTATTCAGGCGGCCAGTAGGTTGCTTCGGCTGGATCCAGACAATACCCACACTCATTGGGCCTTAACCATGCGAACTGGATATCACCATCTGAACTAGTCAACCAAGAAATAAAAGGCCCAACATGATTTCTATGGCCCATACAATTGTTCGGCCCATCTGCTAGCTGGCCCAACATATTTACACACTAGACACAAGGCTTAAGTTCGGTACACAGGTCATTTGTGCAACCCATTGTTCAGGCCCAATATCAACTAGATCGGGCCAAGTGACAAACTCGGCCCATCTATCTTGTTTCAGCCATATACACCCCTTTAGGCCCAAAATCACTATTTTAGTTCAATGACCTTGTGACCCAAGAGGCCCACCTCTGGCCCAACAAATTCCTTAGAGGCCCAATAAAAGCCCACAAAGCCACTTAAATTCTAGCTCTTGTAACCTTTGGCAAGGCCTTTGTGATTCAACACCACATATCATTGGCCCAACTTAATTTGTTGGCCCACATGACTAAAGAACTATAATAACTCTTTAATTCAACACTAATATGGGGTAATATTCATGATAACTAAGGAATTTCTACCAAGACGGCAACTTTTGCAACAAAGTCTTGCAACATTTATAACATGACTTTCATGAAACTACAATTGGTCTTTAATATGAAATAAATGAAACAATAATAATTCAAAGGAAGCTTATGGGTTATAAGGACCAATAACAAATAATGATGGGCCAGACAAAGACCGAAGACTTTGAGTGTTGGCCAAAGCTTATGGCTAACACATACATACACACATAATCACTATAATTCATACTAATAAGTTATAATCATCTTGAAATCAATACAGGATCGTGAAAATACACTCAAGTACAATCAAGAGCGCGTACATTCTTGTTTAAGCTAAGTCAAACCCAATTACTACAAGGTGAGTTCATATGCCCCCTTTTACTTTAATCTTAACTGATTTTAACTCTCGGGGCTGAGAAACATGTTTACTTTTAATTATTTGAAAGTTTTACTTAACATGTTAGTTATACTCTCATTAAATGATATTAAATTGTTTATTGTCATATATCATTGTATGCGTGCTTGTATGATTATGAGATAACAGGGAAACTCAGATGATTATGATAAGATAATTTCTTAATCATCAACACATTACAATAACTTAGTTATAGGATGATCACTTATAACATTTAGTTATTTCCGCATGAGCAAATACTTAGACAATTTACATCTAAATGTATAATGAGAACAATCCCACATTGAGACTTTGGGAACACATGGATTTCAGTAAATGATGATCATGATAACGTAACTTCATGGGATTCTTATCATTTACAGTAAATGATGATCATGATAACGTAACTTCATGGGATTCTTATCATTTACACATAATTAACATAATGTAATAAGACAAGTTCTTATTCGACTTTGTTAAGTACACGAGAACAATCCCACATTGAGACTTTGGGAACACATGGATTTCAGTAAATGATGATCATGATAACGTAACTTCATGGGATTCTAATCATTTACAGTAAATGATGATCATGATAACGTAACTTCATGGGATTCTTATCATTTACACATAATTAACATAATGTAATAAGACAAGTTCTTATTCGACTTTGTTAAGTACACGAGAACAATCCCACACGGATACTTTGGGATCACACGGATTTCGGTAAATGATGATCATGATAACGTAACTTCATGGGATTCTTATCATTTACACATGATTATCATAATGTAATAAGACAAGTTCTTATTCAACTTTGATAATCACATGAGGACAATCCCACACGGAGACTATGGGATCACACGGCGGGATAGGAGAGAATGGAATGCATTTTAATCTGATTACGTGAGGATTAAAATGGATTCCATTCGGATTCTATACGCTGCAATTGGGAGGCATGATGAATAGTTAACTAATACTTTTAATTAAATTAAAAGTGTAACATAAAAGTTAACCTCACAAGTAATAGAATAATACAAGGATCATATTTAATTAATCTAAATTCCTTAATTCATTGAGGGTCTATCAATACTTTGGTTTGATAACTAAACCCCTCTTACTATATTATTCTACATTATTCTACATATGACTACACATCGGACGAGTTGGATAATTGGGAAATGGATATCTTTAGTTGTATCGCAAGTGGTGTGGAACTTGGCTGAGTATGTGGTGGGATAGCGTCTGGGCTTGACCCTTACGTGATTCCCTATATATAAGCATGCTTAATCAGGTGATACACTACTTGTACATACAACTAAGGAGAGGCCATTGGGTGGAACAGATGAAACAAGAATTACAAGTAACAAATATGACATTGTGGATGTGTGCATGATCAATTCAATGGTTTTCGATTTACTTACTTATGAACTCACCAACCTAGTGTTGACTTTGTTTAAATTATATGTTTCTCAGGTGATGAACAGGTGTAGATACGTATATGCAAGAATTAAGCTAGTGGACTTTTAGAAGACCTAGCTTTATTTTGTGTTGCATGCTTTTGGGAACAAGAACATGAATCATCTTTTGTATATCTTGTACAGATACAAGATATAGTTACATTGATTCTTTTTGGTAGATTTACTTGATTAAATTATGAACGATACTGTGTAATTTAATCTTGTAATTCTATATCATGGATGTGTTAGCAATTTCTCATTTATTTATCATGTGCTATGTAAACAATATGATCATTTGATTATCACTCAAAGATATCGCGCCCCGGGAAACTTTCCGCCCGACAGGAAAACACGATCCGTTCCCGCCGGCCCGGGGTGTGACATCAGTTAATTTGTAATGTTAAAATCACTAATTTTGTTTAGCAATTGAGTTCTAATACTCATTTGATTGTAAATTAATGATAATTGCGGTCCGTTGTTAAAACCAGAATCCTAATTGACTTTCAGATCAAAAATCGTTTTTCGGATTACGAAATTGATTGCGAAATCGAGTTCGGAATGCGAAATCGATTGAGAATATGTTTTCGTATTAAATTTCAATGATTAAATTAAGCCTGTATTGAAACCGGAGTTTTAATCAGAAATCAGATAAAAACTGGATCATCGAATTGCAAAATAGTTTGCGAAATCGAGTTCGGAATGCGAAATCGATTGAGAATATGTTTTCGTATTGAATTTCAATGATTAAATTAAGTCATGTATTGAAACCGGAGTTTTAATCAGAAATCAGATAAAAATTGGATCATCGGATTGCAAAATAGTTTGCGAAATCGAGTTCGGAATGCGAAATCGATTGAGAATATGTTTTCGTATTGAATTTCAATGATTAAATTAAGTGTTGTATTAAAACCGGAGTTTTAATCAGAAATCAGATAAAAATCAGGTACCCGGATTGCAAAATAGTTCACGAAATCGAGTCCGGAACGCAAAATCGATTCAAAATATGTCCTTTTTATCGAAAACGGATCATCGGATTGCGAACCAGAGCGCGAAACGCAGTTCAGAACGCAAATTGGACAAAATCAGGGTTTCTGCCGGAATAATCCTTTTGGCCGCCGGAATAATCCTTTTGGCCGGAATATTCCGCCGGCGGCAACTCTCGCCGGAATTTTTGGCCGGAAATTGGCCGGAATCCGATAGTGGCCGGCGGCGGCGGCTCGGCGGCGACCGGTGGTTGGTGGTGGTGGCTCGGTGGCCTTGCCTGTGGCCTTTGCCTTGGCGGGATGCCTTGGCCTGGCCTTGGCCGGATGCCTTGGCCTGGCGTTGGCCACGACTTGGATTTCCTCGGCATGGCCTAGAATGGCCGGGAATAGGGCCGCGTCCCGTGCCTCGTTGGGCCGCGCATGGGCCACGTCCGGGCCGCTGTGGGCAACAGTGAGCCATTCAACGTTTTTGTGAGCCAAATCAAATTTCGTTGCACTTTTTCCGGGCCAAAATCTCCAGATTCTATTTTTTAACATATATCTAGTGTTTGGTGAAAAAAAATCTCAATTTGGACAACTTTGAAAAATCCGGGTTTTGAACAAAATCACTCTTTTAATGGGTTTTTGAATTCTGATGATTTTCAAACTTCACCATCCATTCTAATAGGTTAATTTAAGTCATATGAGACTACTAAAACCAAAGATTGAGTTTGAAACTTACTTAGCCAAGAATTGGCTTGAAAATCACCAAAAATCCAACTTTTGGAGCTTGATTCTTGGTTCCACTTGATCTTGGGCTTGAATACTACTTGGAACTGATTAGGGATGATGTTTGAGATGTCTTTAAGGTTCCTGAAGTGATAGGAAGAAGGCCTGGTCGAATTTGAGAGGATGAGAAAGGAAAGAATGGTGTAGAAACCTTGACCAAAGTCAATATCTTTGTTTTTACATGGCACCCGTTGTGTTCCAAGTTTAGACACGTCATCTTGGCCATAGTTAGCTGATTTTAATCAGATAGAATGAGATAAACATGGAACAATAGGATAGGGTTAGAACAAATCAAGGGTTTGTTTGATTTTATTTTGCCATTTTCGCGATCGTTTGTTCGGCTTTTCGCGTATAATTTCAGGAATTGCTAATAATGATCAATTATCATTGTCATGCTTCGAATTACATCCCATTATTATTATAATGTGATTAGGAAGTTCAATTTGTCATGAATTTGCCAATTACGAATGCCGAATTGCATTTTCGCAGATTTTCGCAATTTGACATATCGAACTTAGGGACTCTTTGATTTCGTTATGTTATCACCTATTTCACTTCAATTCATCATATAATTGATATTAATTTAGTTTTAGACCGTTGAATTTGTTTTTTGGTCATTATTATAGAAACTTCGCGTAATTCGGCAATTTTGCGTAATGTCATTTGTGGCTTGTTTCATCTTGTAATTTCCTTACATATATACATTGATTCACATGTATATACATATTCAATCATGATGTAATTAATTAAAATGTTAATTCATGAATATAGGAAATTACCTTGTAGTAAAGAACGAAATGTCACATTCCTCCTCCCCCCCCCCCCCGTTAGAGAAATTTCGTCCCGAAATTTTTGCGGAACTCATCTGGAATCAGATTTTTGTGTGAAAATAGATGTGGATACTTTTCCATCATGCGATCCTCACGCTCCCAAGTAAACTCAGGTCCGCGCTTAGAGTTCCACCTGACTTTCACAATCGGTATTCGACTTCGTTTGAGTTTCTTAATAGTACGATCCATAACTTCCACTGGTTCCTCTGTAAATTGCAGCTTTTCATCAATTTGTATTTCCTCAAGAGGTACAACTAATGATTCCTCGAGTAAGCATTTCTTAAGACTCGAAACATGAAATACATCATGAATATTGTTAAGCTCGGGAGGTAGCTCAAGTCGATATGCTACAGATCCTATCCTTTCAAGGATTTTAAAAGGTCCAACATATCGTGGTGCAAGCTTTCCTCGTTTGCCAAATCTGACAATACCCTTCCAAGGAGAGACTTTCAACATAACTTGGTCACCCACTTGGAATTCCAGAGGTTTTCTCCTATTGTCGGCATAATTCTTTTGCCGATCTTGAGCAGTCTTCATTCGCTTATGAATAAGCATAATTTTGTCTGTGAGTTGTTGAATATATTCGGGGCATATTATTTGACTTTCCCCGATCTCAGACCAACAGACAGGAGATCTGCACTTTCGTCCATACAATGCTTCAAAAGCGGCACACTTGATACTCGTATGATAGCTACTGTTGTATGAGAATTCAATCAGTGGAAGATGAATATACCAGCTACCACCAAAGTCAATGACACAACTTCTAAGCATATCTTCCAAGGTTTGGTTAGTACGTTCCGTTTGCCCATCTGTTTGAGGATGGTAAGCCGTGCTCATGTAGATTTTTGTACCTAAAGCATTCTGGAGTGTCTACCAGAACCTAGACGTGAAACGACTATCTCTATCAGAGATGATTGAGATAGGTACTCCATGTCGCATTACTACTTCATCTATGTATACTTTAGCAAGTCTATCCATAGTATAATCTTCACAAAAAGGTAAGAAATGAGCAGACTTTGTTAACCTGTCTACAATAACCCATATGGAATCATGATTTTGTGAAGTTCTTGATAACTTCGTAATGAAATCCATAGAAATTTGTTCCCATTTCCACATGGGAATTTCGGGTTGTTGTAGTAAGCCGGAAGGTTTTTGATGCTCTGCCTTTACCTTTAGACATGTAAGGCATTTGTTCACATATAATGCAATGTCTTTCTTCATACCAAGCCACCAATAATAATCACGAAGATAATAATACATTTTATCAGCTCCTGGATGAATAGAGTATTTGGACTTATGAGCTTCATTCAAAATTATTTGTCACAAATTGCCAAAATAAGGAACCCACACTCGATTCATGAAATACAATACATTATCAGATTGTCTCTCTAATCGTTTGACCAATCCCTGTAATCCTTCCTCTTCCGGATTTGATTCTTGCAAGGCCTGTTGTTGAGCTTCACGTATCTGGGGAATCAAACTGGTTTGAATAGTTATACTAAAACTTTGAGCTCCATTCGGTTTTACCTGCTCTTTGCGACTTAAGGCATTAGCAACTACATTTGCTTTGCCTGGGTGATATCTAATTTCACAATCATAATCGTTAAGGAGTTCCAGCAATCGCCTTTGTCGCATGTTAAGCATTTTCTGATCTAGAATATGCTGAAGACTCTTATGGTCTGTGTATATCGTGCACTTTGTACCATAAAGATAATGTCTCCAGATTTTTAGTGCGTACACTACCCCTCCTAATTCTAGATCATGAGTTGTATAATTCTTTTCATGTATCTTTAAGTGTCGGGAAGCATACGCGATTACTTTATCCCTTTGCATGAGTACAACTCCCAATCCTTGTCTAGAAGCATCACAATAGACCACAAAGTCTTCTGTGCCTTCAGGTAGACTAAGAACGGGTGCCTTGCAAAGACTTTGTTTTAGTAATTGAAATGCTTCCTCTTGTGGCTGATCCCAGTCGAACTTTCTATCCTTTTGGGTTAACATTGTTAAAGGTAAGGCTATTTTTGAAAAATTTCTTATGAACCGACGGTAGTACCCTGCCAATCCCAGGAATTGTCTGATTTCCGTTGGAGTGGTAGGTGTTTCCCATCGCTTGATAGCCTCTATCTTGCTTGGATCAACTTGTATGCCTTTCTCACTGATTATATGTCCCAAGAACTGGACTTCCCGTACCAAAATTCACATTTAGAGAATTTGGCATAGAGTTTCTCATGTTTTAGTAAAGTGAGAATTTGAGTTAAATGTCGCTCATGATCCTTTGGACATTTGGAATAAATAAGGATATCATCAATGAACACAATTACGAATTTATCCAGGTAGGGTCTGCATACCCGGTTCATTAAGTCCATGAAGATTGCAGGTGCATTTGTTACCCCGAATGGCATTACTAAGAATTCATAATGTCCATATCGGGTTCGAAAAGCAGTTTTAGAAATATCTTCTTCACGGACTCGTACCTAATGGTATCCCGATCTAAGATCGATTTTTGAAAAATAAGTGGATCCTTGAAGTTGGTCAAAAAGGTCATCAATACGTGGCAATGGATAACGATTCTTAATCGTAAGTTTATTGAGTTCTCGATAATCGATGCACATCCTGAAGGACCCGTCCTTCTTTTTGATAAACAGTACGGCGACGAGCTGGGTCTAATGAATCCTCTGTCAAGTAGTTCTTGAAGTTGACTTGATAATTCCTGCATTTCCGAAGGTGCAAGACGGTATGGAGCTTTAGCCACGGGGCCGGCTCCCGGAATCAAGTCAATACAAAATTCGACTTGTCACACAGGAGGCAATCCAGTCAATTCTTCAAGAAAGACTTCAGGAAAATCTCTAACTACTGGAATATCTTCAATGCGCTTTTTCTCATGATCTCCATTGATAAGATAGGCTAGAAAAGTTTCATAGCCTTTCCTGAGACACTTATGAGCTTTCATACAAGAAATAAGCCCTAGTGCTCTATTTGCTCGTTCACCTTGGACCACTAATATTTCAGCTGTGTTTAGAGGTATACGGATAGTTTTGTCATGGCACACTACTTCCGCCTTTTGTTTCGAAAGCCAATCCATGCTGATGACAACATCAAAACTACCCAATTCTATTGGAAGAAGATTTATTTTAAAGATATGATCATTAAGATTTAAGGCACAGTCTTGAATGATATGTGTGGCTTGAATAGATTTTCTATTTACAAGTTCAACATTATATGCTTGCCCTATACTAATCTCAGGTAGAGAAAGTAACAATGCGAACTTATGTGAAATAAAACTTCTATCAGCCCCAGTATCAAATAGAATAGATGCATAATGATCATTGAGAAGGAACGTACCCGTAACAACATCCGGATTGTTCTTAGCTTCACCTGCCTCAATCTGAAAAGCTCGTCCTCTGGCCTGTTCAAGTGGTACTTTATTATATGTGGGTTTAGCATTGGTAGGACAATTCTTCATAAAATGCTCCATACTTTCACATTTATAACAGGCCCAAGTGTTTGGTTGATGTTGTTGTAATGGAGCTTGATAAGGCACCTGATGGAGTGGTCTTGCTGGTGCTTTACAATAACTTGTAAAGTGCCCAATTTGCTTACAATTTCCACACACAGGGCATGGCCCTAGGTGATGGAATGGACATTTGGTGCATTTTGGTGCTGTTCCTTGGTACGCTTTCTTCTCTTGCACAATTGCTCCATAGCTTTTGACTGTTGGAGCCTTACTGTCTTCCTCCTACATCTTCTTCTTTCCTTTATCCTGCCATTTACGTTTCCTGGTAGTAGCATTTCCAGTGTTACCAGAAGTGAATTTGCTGACACTTGTGGATTTATTGAGATTAGTGTCACTTACTTTTCCTTTCTTAACCAAAGTTCCACTCCTTACCGCCTCATCGGTAAGCTTAGCTGCTAAAATAATAGTTTTCTATAGATCAGTATGCTCTGCAGCCATTACTGTGTTTCAAATTTGTGGAACTAGGCCTTTAATGTACTTTTCCACAAGCTTAATCTCAATTGGAAACATGTGGGGTAACAAACATGTGAGTTCATGAAACCGGTCAGTGTACTTCTGATGTTCTGCTCCCACCATGGAGTGATTCCAAAACTCTTCTTCCAATTTTTGTATTTCATTCATGGGACAGTATTCAGTTGTAATAAATGTTTTGAATTCGTTCCAGGTCATCTGATCAACAACTGATGTTCCCAATGTTCTCACTTGTGTGTTCCACCAAGTGAGGGCTTGGCTTTTTAATGAACATGTTGCATATAGAACTTGATACTTCTCTAAGCATTGACTAATTTTTAGTGTTGTTTCCATTTCTTCCACCCATTTTAGGAGTCTAGACGCTCCTTCTTTCCCAAAGAAAGTGGGTGGATTGCAGGATGCAAAGTACTTATACGTGCATCCTTGTTGAGGTGGTTCAGGATTAGTAGGATCAATTCCAGAAGCATGTACTTCGGTGTTACCTCCAATATTGTTATAAACATTATTATTATTTCTACCCGAGGTTGAAGACAACGTTGTTGAAACTGAGTTATAAAATTAGGAATTGCAGCAATCACTTCCTCCCGAAAAATCCTAATCATTTCAGCTTCAGTAAAATTTTGACCCCCAGCATTTGTGTTGGTATTTGCTGTCTCTGGTGGAAGATTGTCATTGTTTCCAGTTCCACCAGTAGTTGTGTTAGCATTTACTGTTTCTGGTGGGGGATTGTTATTGTATTATGTTTCAGTGTTATTCCGACGTGGTCGTCCGCGTCTAGGAGGCATAGTCTAAATAAATAACATGAATATAGTTAAGGTCAACTGTAATACATATCAAGATATAGAATTATTACTTGCTATCTTATTTTCATATAAGAATTTTTAGTATAGGAATATCAAGAAATTGATTTGATATTCTGTTCATGGTGTCATTGAATTCATGAAATTGTCACATAACACATGTATTCACTATCCTTCGAACACTGACACTTTCCTGATATATCGAAGGTAGTTTATGTATAGGGTATATGTAGAGCTTAATGCCCAGCCACCAACCCACCACCCCTTCGATATACCACGATCGTGTCCTTGCGCTATTACATCATATCCATCACATTAAGTAATTTAAACAACTATACATGTAGTCATACATAATATGTATTGTTTTTGTTACTTGAAATTGATACACTCGTAATCTTTTATCAATATGTATTGTAATCTCACGTGCTTGTCATGTAGTCCGTCATCTGAAATTGTTACTTTCATTCAATTTATAATTATTTACTTTGTCTTAATTCGTTTTAGTTTTATTTATTTTCTATCCTAATTTTTAAGATTTATTAGAATGCCCATGGTCGTAATTTCCAATTATGCTGGCCAGTCATATTTGCAAATTATTTTCCTTGATCATTCTAACTTATCTCATTTTAATTATTGTTTTTTGTATGTATGTAATTAAATAACTCGATTAGCCTTATTGGTTATTAGACCCGACATTTACACTCCTACACACTCACTTCCTACACATACATACACGCATCACATCCCTCAACAACCTATCTGATTCATATCACCTGGTAAAAAATTTTTTTGGGAAAACCATCTTCCCTATTTCCCATATCCCATACTCATGAATGGTAGGAACGAAAGGAAAAAAAAAAAGAAGCTATCACCATCGCCATACTCAACAATAACCGGTTCAACCCTTTCAATTGATTTAATGACTCTTCATGATACCTCTCGATCGTATTCGTTGAACCCTAAATACGATCCTCAAAGAGACGACGCCAAGCTGCAGCACTTCCTTCCATAGTATCCAGATGCTCTAACGACCCTTGTATCTGGTCTGGTAACGTCCTAGTCCATGACACGGAATTAGATTCCAAGGCGCGGAATGTTCCATCAAGCCCTGTCGAGCTGCATTTTCATGTTTCCAAAGAGAAACGGTTATGCTGAATGGTTTCATATGCCCCGTCTAGTCGCCTGTGTGTTCCTATCAGCTGCTCACAAGTATCTTGCATTTATGCAGTGATCCTCTGAAGTTGTGCTCGCATTTCTGCTTAGGCAGAGGATTCTCCCTCTTCAAAGTTAGGTGGGAGTAGGTCTCGAGATGCAAGTTGTCCAGTAGGAAGCCATCCTATTCTCATGCGAGCTTGTACCCTCCTAATACTAGATTCAGAGGTAGAGGAAATTACAATAATGAAAAATTCCTCAGGGTGGAAATTCCGCCCTCCAATGTCCTCAAGCATTGGTGGGGTCCTTGCAGGAGAATGAGAAGGAACATATGATGAAACCCTGGATGCTGCCCCCTGGGATGCTATATGTATGTGGTTATCGAGGTTAGGATCACTAGCAGAAAAGCTTGATCTCGAAGGGGTATTATCTAGTATAACCCTTGGTATAATTTCCATAATATTGCCATTTAATAGCTTCGGCATCGCTGTAACAAGTTTTTGAACAACACTCACATACTGCAAGCGTTAAGTGTATGTCACACCCCCAAATTCCCACTTGTGGGTGTGACGTGGCCAGAATCACAGCTCAATAGTCATATAGAACACCTCTATATGCGTTTACAAATCAAATGTTTGACACACACTTAGTAACAAAATAGCTTGCAGCGGAAAAGAAATTCATAGCAGCGGAAAAATATAACGAGTTTGATAACATGCAGCGGAAATATAAGTTGTTAAACTCTACATTGTGACATTACAAAACATAATTAAATATTGTTTTCAAAAGACAGGAAATAAATGCATGCGGGATCCTATGCTTGTATCCCCTAGGTGCATTCCTACTCCATGTGCTTGTCATGCTAGTTACCTGAGAATACAAGTTTGAAAAGTGTCAACACAATGGTTAGTGAGTTCACAGGTTTTGATATACATATAGTAATAAAAGTGTGTCATGTTGTTTATCAAATGTTAGTACCGAGCCCTAGGATCCAAGTGTCAGTGCGTCACTACCGAACTAGACCTGTTTGTCCTTGCCTCCACTGTGTCTCGTACACACAGTAAATTAGGTCAGAGTTTGCACAGGTTATGACATCCGGTCAACATTGTGCCCCGTGGGGTTGGTCATACCCTAATGGATCCATCCAAATCTACCACGTTGTTCGTACATTAACGGTAAGACTTTGTGAGGGCTTGTTACGAATTCAACACTTAATGTTTGTCCAATAAACCAGCATACACAATAAAAATGTTTGTATAGTAGTAGTTGTTTGACTCGATGCAACTAGTATTCTCCCCCTATTTGAAATGTTTGAAAAGAGTTAAAGAGGGGCCGTAAACTCACCTTAATGAAGAAAGTAATAAGCAAGCGTAAGCTCCTGAAGTTGTAGCGCGTCGGTCACCGGCGACCTATATCGTATACTGCACGTGAGTTCGTGTAACGACTATGTTTGTGTCCATGTTAGTGCTCGTGTTTGTGCTCAACAACCCTCGGTTGTTCATGTTTGTCCGTGTCGGTCCACAATGACCGTGTTTGCTCGTGTTGGTCCACATTGACCGTGTTTGACCGTGTTGGTCCACATTGACCGTGTTTGACCAAAGTTGACCGTGTCAAGTCAAAGACCCGTTGGTGAAACGTGTGTCGGTTGTGAATCGTGTAGCAATCGCGTAAGTGCTCGTCGTGTGCAAAACGCGCAAATCGCGTATATGGACAACTTACTATTCATAGTAAGTTTCCATTTATGGAAAGTGCACAAAACATAACGGTTTTAAAGTGCTAGTATGCTCGTTAGTCCTACGTGATCATGTTAACACATAGCACATCATCATACGAATTCACATAAGTCGTTTTCATCATGTTAGCACACAAAAATTTCCTAAAATGAAAAGTTTCCATTTATAGAATACGTGATGTCGGAAACCATCTAACTTAGCATCTAATCATCATGTTATAACATATTAAACCACTTAGCATGCTCAAATCACACAAAATGCTCCTAAGTCGGGTTTTGTAAAAATAAAGTTAATATAAATAGTAACTTTGTAGTTTTTACATAAAAACGACCATCTAAGCATTTCTAATCCACTCTTATGTCACACATCATCATAATAATCCATCTAACACCATTTAATCATACCAACATGACCAAAATCACCATTTAGTATTCTTTGGTCCATAAAAGTTACTATATTTAGTAACTATGTCCAAATGACCAAGACTACATTCTAAAGTTCCTAAACATCATGATATTATTCAAATAACAAGTTTATAAACATGCATGCTCATCATTTCATCCATAACACCATTTTTCAAATAAAAAGTTTCTAACAATAGAAAGTTCATCAAAACTCATTGTTTTAACCATTTTAATCAAATCTAACTATGTAATCATCCCCTTATATCATCAATAAACACCTACAATTATTCATAATCATCTAATCATTCCTAGATCATACATGCATGTGGGTATTTCACCCATTTATGACCAAATCAAGCATTACATCCACACCCATCATTATAGATTATCATGAATCATCAAAACAACATTGTAGATCATCGAGAAACATATCAAAATCAACAAACCCAGATTATGAATTCATGCATGTGCACTATAGGTGCTTGCATGTGGATTTTAACACTTGCATGTGAGTGTAGATGTGTGGAAAGTGCGTGTGGTTCAAGGAAACTACTGTCACACCCCGAGCCGGCGGGATAGGATCGGTTTTCCTGTCAGGCGGAAGGTTCCCGGGGCGCGATATCGTGAGTGATAATCGGATTGATCAGATTGTTATATGGCACATGATACATAAATGAGAAATGCTAAATATGATAGAATTACAAAGTTAAATTACATCAGTATTGTTTATAATTTAACAATGTAAATCTACTATTAACATCATAAGTTTCTATCTTGTATTTACACAAGATATACAAAATGGTATGTGTAATGATGTCTTCAAAAATATGCAGGTCCAAAATACTAAGTCTTCTAAGAGAAGTCCTAGCCTAGAAGTAATGACTTCCTAATTGACCTGTTCGTCACCTGAGAAGTCATGCAAAAAGATCAAGTCAACACATGGTTGGTGAGTTCATATAGTTTTATGATTTGTAAATGATTTGAAAGTCCTCTTTGGTAAAGACCCTAACCTCATTAACACCACATGTAATATCCACATCGGTATGCTTATATATAGGGCATATGTAAGGGACAAGCCCTAGCCAACATCCCACCACATACTAATATGCATATGACACTGCTGTTAATGATAATTAAGCATTTTTACCCTTGACACCATTCCATAAGTTCTTCTGTTACTGTCCCTGTGTTTACAATCAATTGAAATCCATGTTGATTTCACAAGTTCATCACACAACATGACCAACCATAGTAATTGTATAAACAGTTGCAAATGTTTAAGTAAATAAATAAATAAACATTTAATAAAATCTAAGTCCTAATGATTGGGGCCTTTGGTCAACTCGAGTAGACTAGTCTGTCAATCAAGGTACTTAGTAGTGAAGGAGAGCTGTAAATCTCATCAAACATGTGACCTATAATCAATCAGTCTAGCTAGGACATCTTTTGATATATAGGCTTTCATAGTTCTTTAGACCGTCCATAGTTCTTTAGTTCTTTGGCACATGCTATCTTTGAGCATTTCCCAGATTTCCCCTTAAAATAGTTCTTTGTACTTAGTTCTTTGAAATAGATCGTTAGTCCTTTGACATCCCACTCTTGAAATAGTTCTTTGAAAATAGATCGTTAGTTCTTTGAGAATAGACCGTTAGTTCTTTGAAATAGGCCTTTGAAATTAGTCCTTTGAAAATAGTTCTTTGTTGAGATCTTTAGTTCTTTGAAAATAGTTCTTTGAAATAGTTCTTTAGTACGTAACAGTTACCTAAACCTGAGTCTAGGATATCATTTACACATGTAAAACATATAAAAAGCATTCAAGTAAACAATTTACATAAAACAGTTTACGCATGCTTCTCAGCCCCGCGTTTTAAAACAAAAATGTTTAGAAAAGGGGCAATGAACTCACCTTGTAGCTGTTGAGCTGACTTAGCTTAAACGAAAGAATGCACGCGCTCTGTATTGTGATTGAGTTTGTTTTCAAGTTCCTGTATTGATTTCACGTTGTTAAGACTTGTAAGTATAAGTTTTGTAGGGTTTTGTGTGTGTAGATGTAGGTGTTAGCCCTAAAGTTGGCTAATACGCGTAAGACTTGGTCATGATCCCTGTTCGGTCCCATATGTTTGATTCAAGTCAATGACCTTATAAGTTATCATCTTGTCATTAGTTATAAGCCATTTGCTTTGATGAAAGACTTAGTGCTTAGTTTCCAACTCGTCTTTGTTGATCTTGTACGTTTTGAACATTTATTGCATAATTATTTATTAATTAAGCAAACATTCTTTTGACATATCTTATTTTGATCTTATGAAATGTAGTGAACCCATGTGGGCCTAATCATGGCATATGGGCCGAACAATGTGACCAAGTTACTTGTTGGGCCTTTGTGTAGCAAGTTGGGCCTTGGGCCCAAATCCATGGGCCTTGAAATAGTTCTTGAACAATTGAGGATGGTGAGGCTTATTTGAAAGTGTGGGACAATGATTTGGACTAATGGAATACAAAGGCCCGGCCAAATGTTACAAGGCCTAGAATTAAAGTGTTCTTATGGGCCTCTATTGGGCCACAAGGGAAATTGTTGGGCCAAAGGTGGGCCCAGTCAAGATTTATTGGGCCTATAGTTATAATGAGCTGTAGGATTCAGAAATGGGCCAGAAGTAGGCTGTTGGCCAAGTTAATAGAAAAGTGGCTCCAAAATGAGGACAAGGGCCTCAAAATAGGCCTTGAATCAGTATCTGTGGGCCTCGGGCTGATTTTGCTGGGCCCAATGAGTTTTGTCTCAGGCCTTCACTAACATAGTTCATAAGCCAAGCTGGGCCTTGCTTAAATGGGCTAAAACAACTGTGGGCCTAAAAATTGGGCTGTTGGCTAGAATCGTGGCCTTGGGCCAAAAACAGTGGGCCTGGAGATGATTTTACTGGGCCCCTTGGATTCCATCAAGGCCTGAAGTAAAATAGGTCTTGGGCCAACCTGGGCCTGGTTCTTTTGGGCTGAATTCGATCGTGGGCCAAATTTGTCCTTGGGTCACCTAATGGATATGGGCCAAAACAAGGTTTTTGATCAACACTCCGGGCCTACTAAGGCTACTGGGCTGAAACAGGATATTTGGGCCAAAATACACTTGGGCCTCGACAGTAGGCTGTTGGGCCCATCCTGGGCCAACCAGAATGCAATTGGGCCTACTGTTGGGCCTGTTCAATAGCCACTTGGGCTCTTTGGATCCAAAAGGTTTTACTGCCTTAGGGTCTTTGGCCAACTGAGCCTCCACGAATGCTTAGCTCTAATGGCGGTCACATGGTGGAAGGAATGACTGAAGGTGCTCGATTAGAAATGATGTTTTCTGAGACAAGCCCACGAATGGGTCCTTGGCCGAATGAAGGTGATGATGTTGGCGAATGGAGGCTGGCCGCATGAGGCCTGGCGAATGACTCCTGGTCGAATGGAACTTATATGGTCGAATGAAGGCTCGAATGGGTAGTGGCGAATGTGGCTCAGTCGCCAGCCGAAGGTCATTCGACCAAGGCCATTCGACCAAGGCCATTCGGCCTCTACTTCGGCCGCAGTTAGACTCACTCAGGCCTGGACCTGACTTTGTGATTTCGAAGGTGTAGATAGGTTAGAGATGGTGTTGGAGGGTGTAGGGTTCGAAGGGTAAGGTGCTGGACCGGTTAGAAGAAGGCTAGAACAAAAAAGGTGAGAAAACCCTATTTTTCGCTACTTTCACAGCCTCTTACCTCGCGATTCAGTGAATCTTGGCTTAGATCTGTTGTACTTTTGGGTAGAGGGCATCAAGAGCTTCGTTTAGGCGAAAGAATCACTCAATTTCGTTGAGAAATGAGAAAGTTATGGTGGTTTGAAGGTTTGAAATGAGGAGGGTTTTCAAAACCGGGTTTGGAGGTTTTGGTGAGGAAGATGAAGTGGGAAATGAGTAATTTTTACTCATTTATGTGTTTTTATACCCCGAGGGTGTTCGGGTTCGTTTTCGTTGCTCGGTTCGCGTTTTCGTTACGTTTCCGGAAAATTACGCGTAATTTAAATGGAATTAAATAAAAAGAGTTTATTTTAATTATTTTGATGAGTTTCAAAATTGTAAAATGTTATTTATTTGATTTTATTAAATTACTTTCGTTCGTGTCGTGTTTTCGTTTTTGTTTCGTCAGATCGCGTCACCTTCGCGCGTAATTCGTTCGAATCGTCACCCGAACGAATACGACGATGGTTTTGCTTTCTGACTTTTGTTTTCTACTTTTCAGTCATTATTTCAGAACTCTAAACTCACAGATATGTTTGTGTGAATCGTCACCCACGCAAACACACTGTCAGTTCGTTATTCTGAAATAACACTGTAATTGTGTTTGGATTGTGTTTCCTCACTGTCGGACTCAACTAAACTTCCTGTTTTCACATTGTTCTTGTACTGACTTGTCGGTCATCTGATTCCTGTCATTTGTGGACATCAGATCATAACCGATATGTTTTCTGAATATTGTTTGAGTACCGTTGTTTCTCGTGATTTGTTGTGTTAACTGTAATTAAGTTTTCACTTAATTAACATAACTAATGTTCCAAATGTACGTTGTACTTAATGTATTTAAGTTTATACGAAAATACGTACAACAATTTCTTGTATTTAAGATCCTGTTAATTCAAGTACTGCTTACAATCGTATAAGTACACACAGTTACTGTAGAAAGTACACGTACCGTACGGACTTGCCGGACGATCTGGTACTTGCTGTTACAGTCTCCCCTTGTTAAAGAAATTTCGTCCCGAAATTTAATAGTTGTTTTCGGGTACAGCTTCCTCTTCAAACAGTTGGGGATACTTTAACTTCATGTGATCTTCACGTTCCCAAGTAAACTCGGGTCCGCGTCTTGAGTTCCAACGAACCTTTACAATGGGGATACGGCTTCGCCTCAGTTGTTTAACCTTGCGATCCATAATCTCTAAAGGTTCTTCGATAAAGTGCAACTGTTCATCGATTTGAATCTCTTCAAGTGGAATGACGAGTGATTCGTCAGCAAGGCATTTCTTTAAGTTCGAGACGTGAAACACGTCATGCACACCACTGAGTTCGTTCGGTAAGCTCAACCTGTATGCCACAGGACCAATACGTTCGATGATCTCGAACGGTCCCACGTATCGTGGTGTTAGTTTTCCTTTCTTCGCGAATCGAACTACACCTTTCCAAGGGGAAACCTTTAACATGACACGATCACCCACTTGGAATTCCAACGGCTTGCGCCGTTTATCAGCATAGCTCTTTTGTCTACTTCGTGTTGCTTGTAGTCTTTGTTGTGTCTGAGCTATCTTGTCTGCAGTCTCTTGTATAAGTTCTGGCCCAGTGATACGAGTATCTCCTACTTCTGACCAACAGATCGGTGACCGACATTTTGGACCATAAAGAGCCTCGAATGGGGCACAACCGATGCTGCTGTGATAACTGTTGTTGTGGGAGAACTCAATTAGTGGCAAGTGAGAATCCCAATTACCACCAAAATCTAGAACACAAGTTCTTAACATGTCCTCTAGGGTTTGAATTGTACGTTCGCTTTGACCGTCCGTTTGTGGATGGTAAGCCGTACTCAAATTTAACTGTGTCCCTAGAGATTTCTGCAGTGATTGCCAGAACCTTGAAGTAAATCTGCTGTCTCTATCAGAAATAATTGACAATGGCACACCATGGCGTACCACTATCTCATTGATGTACAATCTTGCCAGTTTATCCATCGTGAAAGTTTCACGCATCGGCAAGAAGTGAGCAGATTTTGTTAAACGATCGATGATCACCCAAATTGTATCGTGACCACTTGAAGTGCGGGGTAGCTTGGTAATAAAGTCCATAGCTATTTGTTCCCACTTCCAGAGTGGAATTTCAGGTTGTTCCAGTAAACCTGAGGGTTTCTGATGTTCTGCCTTTACTTTAGCACACGTAAGGCATCGACCAACATACTCAGCTATGTCCTTCTTCATACCCGGCCACCAATAAAAAGCACGCAAGTCTTGGTACATTTTATCAGCACCAGGATGTACAGAGTACTTGGTCTTGTGTGCTTCATCGAAAATAAGCTTCCTTAACTCATCTACTGCAGGAATCCAGATACGATCCTTGAAGTAAACAAGTCCATCAGGCTTTGTTTCCAAATGTTTCTCCACACCGCAATCAAGTTCTTTCTTCAAGTTTTCTCGTTCAATCACCTCTTGTTGTGCCTGCATGATGGTGTCGTGTAAGCTTGTCTGCACAGTCATTCCCATGGCTCTGACGCGCAAGGGTTTGACCCGTTCCTTCCGGCTCAAGGCATCAGCTACAACATTCGCCTTTCCCGGATGGTACTTGATCACACAATCGTAATCATTCAGAAGTTCAACCCAACGGCGTTGTCGCATGTTGAGCTCCTTCTGATCAAAAATATGCTGCAGACTCTTGTGATCAGTATATATGGTACACTTGGTGCCATATAAGTAATGTCTCCAGATCTTCAGTGCGAAGATCACTGTTCCCAGTTCCAGATCATGAGTAGTGTAATTCTTCTCATGAACTTTTAACTGTCTTGATGCATAGGCGATAACTTTGTCCCGTTGCATCAGTACGCATCCTAGTCCTTGATGGGATGCATCACAGTAAACGACAAAGTCATCACATCCTTCCGGGAGTGATAGGATTGGAGCATTACATAACTTCTGCTTTAATGTATGAAAAGCATCTTCTTGTTTCTGCTCCCAGACAAACGGTTCACTCTTCTGAGTTAATTTAGTGAGAGGCAAAGCTATCTTAGAAAAGTTCGAGATGAACCTCCTATAATAACCTGCCAATCCCAGAAAAGACCGTATCTCCGTTGGTGTCTTCGGAGTGTCCCAGTTCTTTATTGCTTCAATCTTGGCGGGATCTACATGTATTCCCTCACTGTTGACTACATGTCCCAGAAATTGAACTTCTCTTAGCCAAAATTCGCATTTAGAGAACTTGGCGTAAAGCTTCTGTTCTGTCAACAGTTCCAAGATCTTCCGGAGATGTTGTTCGTGTTCTGCCTTGCTCTTGGAATAAATCAGTATGTCATCAATGAAAACAATAACAAACTGATCTAAATAAGGCTTGCACACTCGGTTCATGAGATCCATGAAAACCGCTGGTGCATTTGTTAATCCGAAAGGCATCACCATGAATTCGTAATGCCCGTATCTGGTTCGGAATGCCGTCTTCGGTATGTCTTCATCTTGAACTCTAAGCTGATGATAACCAGACCGCAAGTCAATCTTAGAGAAGTACTGAGCTCCTTGCAGTTGGTCAAACAAATCATCAATTATCGGCAATGGATACCGATTCTTGATGGTTAGTTTGTTCAGCTCTCTGTAATCTATGCACATTCTGAACGATCCGTCTTTCTTTTTCACAAACAAGACCGGAGCTCCCCAAGGCGAGTAGCTCGGTCTAATGAATCCTTTGTCCAATAACTCCTGCAACTGGTTTGATAATTCCTGCATCTCCGAAGGTGCTAGCCGATAAGGAGATTTAGCGACAGGAGTTGCTCCAGGAACTAAGTCGATTCGAAACTCTACCGGTCGCACCGGAGGCAAACCTGGTAGGTCTTCAGGAAATACTTCTGGATATTCTCTTACTACCGGTACGTCTTGTATCTTTTTCTTGTCTTTCTCTTTTTCCACTACGTGAGCCAGGAAAGCTACACACTGCTTCTGTAAACACTTACGCGCCTTTATGCAAGAAATGATTTTGACACTTCGTTTTGCTTGATCCCCTCTGACTTCCAATACACGATCATCGGGCAATGGAACTCGAAGCAGCTTCTCAGAACAGACAACTTCCACTCGGTTAGAGGAAAGCCAATCCATTCCAACAATGATGTCGAAACTACCCAACTCCATCGGTATCAAATCGATAGAGAATGTATGACCGTTAAGTGTCAATGGGCAATTCCTGTGAACTGTACTAACTGTGATCTGTTTTCCGTTAGCTACTTCTATAATGTAAGGGGAGTCTAATTGTTCTTCTATGGAATCTAGTTGGCATGCAAAATCGGCAGAGATAAAACTCTGATCCGCACCAGTGTCAAATAGAACAGATGCATAAAAGTCATGTAAGAGAAACGTACCAGTGACCACATTTGGGTCCTGGCGTGCTGCTGGTGCTCCAATAACAAAAGCTCTTCCACGAGGAGCTTGAACTGCCTGTTGAGCCTTCTTAGGGCAGTTCTTTGCAAAGTGGCCTTGTTCACCACAGTTGAAGCATCCACCGTTGTTCTGGTTAGCAGGTGGAGGGAGAGCTAAAGCAGCATTGTTGGCTGCTTGTTTTGGTGTCATTCGACAGGTTTGGACCCAATGGCCCTTCCTTCCACATCCCGTGCAGTGTTTGCAGGGAGTGTCAGCAGCATGGTGGTACTGACATTTGGCACACAAAGGATATGCACCATTGTAGGGTCTCTTGTTGGGGTTTGTTGGTGCAGCTGTTACTTGTTGGAGAGGGGTGGCCATCGTGTAGTTCTTGATGACCTTTTGTTTCTTCTTGGGTTAATGATGAGGTCTTTTTGATGACTCTTCCTTGTTCTTGCCAGCATCAGCCTCTTTCTTTAAAACTCCAGAGGCAACCATCAGATCGGTGAGTTTCCCAGACAGTCTCACTGCTGACTCGACAGTGGTAGGGTTGGCTGAAACAACCATACCCTGAATACAGGCGGGAAGTCCACCTACATACCTGTCGATCCTCTTTTCTAGAGTCGGTACCATGTCTGGCACCAAAGCAACCAACTCGTGATAACGAGTAGTGTACCCCATGTGATCAGCCCCTTTCATCACATGGTTGGATAACTCAATTTCCAACTTCTGTAGCTCATTCTTGGGGCAGAATTCTGTTCTCAGTAACGCCTTGAAGTCCTCCCATGGCATTGCCATAGCTTCTTCTCTTCCTCGAGCGTTGATCTGACCATTCCACCAGGTTAGAGCCCGCTTGTTGAATGTTCCAGCAGAGTAGCGGACTTTATGGTGCTCTGGACAGCTGCAAAGGTCCAGAGTAGCCTCAATCTTTTCAATCCATTGGATTAATCCAACGGCTCATTCCGACCCACTAAAGCTGGGTGGTTTGCAGCCTATAAAGGACTTATAAGAGTGGTTTGAAGTACCACCAGTGTTCCCACTGGCTTCTCCTGATGAATTGCCAGTGTTGTTGATCTCGTTACGGAGAAGGTTGAACATCTCCGGTATTGCTTCCTTCATCTGATTAGTCATCTGACTGCTCAGTAGGGTCACCAAAGCGATAGTAGTAGGATCCAGTATGGGAGTCGTGCCTGAACCTGATGCCTCTGTGATCAGTGGGGGAGGAGGTGGAGGCGGTGGGGGAGGTGGCGGTGGTGAGTCATTTGGTGATGGTGTTGAGGAATGTGGAGCTTGGTCTTGTGATGATTGCAACAGGGGAGGTTGTCTTCGTGGCGGCATTCTGATCATAACCAAATGAATATTGGTTAGTGCAATGATCGAATGTAGAAGACACAATGCAATAGATCTTAAATCCTAAGTTCTCTACATGCAGGGTCCCTAGGTTATAGTCTAGGCCAAACCGTTTAGTTAAGTGACCTATATTTCTCTATAACCATGGCTCTGATACCAATCTGTCACACCCCGAGCCGGCGGGATAGGATCGGTTTTCCCGTCGGGCGGAAGGTTCCCGGAGCGCGATATCGTGAGTGATAATCGGATTGATCAGATTGTTATATGGCACATGATACATAAATGAGAAATGCTAAATATGATAGAATTACAAAGTTAAATTACATCAGTATTGTTTATAATTTAACAATGTAAATCTACTATTAACATCATAAGTTTCTATCTTGTATTTACACAAGATATACAAAATGGTATGTGTAATGATGTCTTCAAAAATATGCAGGTCCAAAATACTAAGTCTTCTAAGAGAAGTCCTAGCCCAGAAGTAATGACTTCCTAATTGACCTGTTCGTCACCTGAGAAGTCATGCAAAAAGATCAAGTCAACACATGGTTGGTGAGTTCATATAGTTTTATGATTTGTAAATGATTTGAAAGTCCTCTTTGGTAAAGACCCTAACCTCATTAACACCACATGTAATATCCACATCGGTATGCTTATATATAGGGCATATGTAAGGGACAAGCCCTAGCCAACATCCCACCACATACTAATATGCATATGACACTGCTGTTAATGATAATTAAGCATTTTTACCCTTGACACCATTCCATAAGTTCTTCTGTTACTGTCCCTGTGTTTACAATCAATTGAAATCCATGTTGATTTCACAAGTTCATCACACAACATGACCAACCATAGTAATTGTATAAACAGTTGCAAATGTTTAAGTAAATAAATAAATAAACATTTAATAAAATCTAAGTCCTAATGATTGGGGCCTTTGGTCAACTCGAGTAGACTAGTCTGTCAATCAAGGTACTTAGTAGTGAAGGAGAGCTGTAAATCTCATCAAACATGTGACCTATAATCAATCAGTCTAGCTAGGACATCTTTTGATATATAGGCTTTCATAGTTCTTTAGACCGTCCATAGTTCTTTAGTTCTTTAGTTCTTTGGCACATGTTATCTTTGAGCATTTCCCAGATTTCCCCTTAAAATAGTTCTTTGTACTTAGTTCTTTGAAATAGATCGTTAGTCCTTTGACATCCCACTCTTGAAATAGTTCTTTGAAAATAGAGTTAGTTCTTTGAGAATAGACCGTTAGTTCTTTGAAATAGGCCTTTGAAATTAGTCCTTTGAAAATAGTTCTTTGTTGAGATCTTTAGTTCTTTGAAAATAGTTCTTTGAAATAGTTCTTTAGTACGTAACAGTTACCTAAACCTGAGTCTAGGATATCATTTACACATGTAAAACATATAAAAAGCATTCAAGTAAACAATTTACATAAAACAGTTTACGCATGCTTCTCAGCCCCGCGTTTTAAAACAAAAATGTTTAGAAAAGGGGCAATGAACTCACCTTGTAGCTGTTGAGCTGACTTAGCTTAAACGAAAGAATGCACGCGCTCTGTATTGTGATTGAGTTTGTTTTCAAGTTCCTGTATTGATTTCACGTTGTTAAGACTTGTAAGTATAAGTTTTGTAGGGTTTTGTGTGTGTAGATGTAGGTGTTAGCCCTAAAGTTGGCTAATACGCGTAAGACTTGGTCATGATCCCTGTTCGGTCCCATATGTTTGATTCAAGTCAATGACCTTATAAGTTATCATCTTGTCATTAGTTATAAGCCATTTGCTTTGATGAAAGACTTAGTGCTTAGTTTCCAACTCGTCTTTGTTGATCTTGTACGTTTTGAACATTTATTGCATAATTATTTATTAATTAAGCAAACATTCTTTTGACATATCTTATTTTGATCTTATGAAATGTAGTGAACCCATGTGGGCCTAATCATGGCATATGGGCCGAACAATGTGACCAAGTTACTTGTTGGGCCTTTGTGTAGCAAGTTGGGCCTTGGGCCCAAATCCATGGGCCTTGAAATAGTTCTTGAACAATTGAGGATGGTGAGGCTTATTTGAAAGTGTGGGACAATGATTTGGACTAATGGAATACAAAGGCCCGGCCAAATGTTACAAGGCCTAGAATTAAAGTGTTCTTATGGGCCTCTATTGGGCCACAAGGGAAATTGTTGGGCCAAAGGTGGGCCCAGTCAAGATTTATTGGGCCTATAGTTATAATGAGCTGTAGGATTCAGAAATGGGCCAGAAGTAGGCTGTTGGCCAAGTTAATAGAAAAGTGGCTCCAAAATGAGGACAAGGGCCTCAAAATAGGCCTTGAATCAGTATCTGTGGGCCTCGGGCTGATTTTGCTGGGCCCAATGAGTTTTGTCTCAGGCCTTCACTAACATAGTTCATAAGCCAAGCTGGGCCTTGCTTAAATGGGCTGAAACAACTGTGGGCCTAAAAATTGGGCTGTTGGCTAGAATCGTGGCCTTGGGCCAAAAACAGTGGGCCTGGAGATGATTTTACTGGGCCCCTTGGATTCCATCAAGGCCTGAAGTAAAATAGGTCTTGGGCCAACCTGGGCCTCGTTCTTTTGGGCTGAATTCGATCGTGGGCCAAATTTGTCCGTGGGTCACCTAATGGATATGGGCCAAAACAAGGTTTTTGATCAACACTCCGGGCCTACTAAGGCTACTGGGCTGAAACAGGATATTTGGGCCAAAATACACTTGGGCCTCGACAGTAGGCTGTTGGGCCCATCCTGGGCCAACCAGAATGCAATTGGGCCTATTGTTGGGCCTGTTCAATAGCCACTTGGGCTCTTTGGATCCAAAAGGTTTTACTGCCTTAGGGTCTTTGGCCAACTGAGCCTCCGCGAATGCTTAGCTCTCATGGCGGTCACATGGTGGAAGGAATGACTGAAGGTGCTCGATTAGAAATGATGTTTTCTGAGACAAGCCCACGAATGGGTCCTTGGCCGAATGAAGGTGATGATGTTGGCGAATGGAGGCTGGCCGCATGAGGCCTGGCGAATGACTCCTGGTCGAATGGAACTTATATGGTCGAATGAAGGCTCGAATGGGTAGTGGCGAATGTGGCTCAGTCGCCGGCCGAAGGTCATTCGACCAAGGCCATTCGGCCTCTACTTCGGCCGCAGTTAGACTCACTCAGGCCTGGACCTGACTTTGTGATTTCGAAGGTGTAGATAGGTTAGAGATGGTGTTGGAGGGTGTAGGGTTCGAAGGGTAAGGGGCTGGACCGGTTAGAAGAAGGCTAGAACAAAAAAGGTGAGAAAACCCTATTTTTCGCTACTTTCACAGCCTCTTACCTCGCGATTCAGTGAAGCTTGGCTTAGATCTGTTGTACTTTTGGGTAGAGGGCATCAAGAGCTTCGTTTAGGCGAAAGAATCACTCAATTTCGTTGAGAAATGAGAAAGTTATGGTGGTTTGAAGGTTTGAAATGAGGAGGGTTTTCAAAACCGGGTTTGGAGGTTTTGGTGAGGAAGATGAAGTGGGAAATGAGTAATTTTTACTCATTTATGTGTTTTTATACCCCGAGGGTGTTCGGGTTCGTTTTCGTTGCTCGGTTCGCGTTTTCGTTACGTTTCCGGAAAATTACGCGTAATTTAAATGGAATTAAATAAAAAGAGTTTATTTTAATTATTTTGATGAGTTTCAAAATTGTAAAATGTTATTTATTTGATTTTATTAAATTACTTTCGTTCGTGTCGTGTTTTCGTTTTTGTTTCGTCAGATCGCGTCACCTTCGCGCGTAATTCGTTCGAATCGTCACCCGAACGAATACGACGATGGTTTTGCTTTCTGACTTTTGTTTTCTACTTTTCAGTCATTATTTCAGAACTCTAAACTCACAGATATGTTTGTGTGAATCGTCACCCACGCAAACACACTGTCAGTTCGTTATTCTGAAATAACACTGTAATTGTGTTTGGATTGTGTTTCCTCACTGTTGGACTCAACTAAACTTCCTGTTTTCACATTGTTCTTGTACTGACTTGTCGGTCATCTGATTCCTGTCATTTGTGGACATCAGATCGCAACCGATATGTTTTCTGAATATTGTTTGAGTACCGTTGTTTCTCGTGATTTGTTGTGTTAACTGTAATTAAGTTTTCACTTAATTAACATAACTAATGTTCCAAATGTACGTTGTACTTAATGTATTTAAGTTTATACGAAAATACGTACAACAATTTCTTGTATTTAAGATCCTGTTAATTCAAGTATTGCTTACAATCGTATAAGTACACACAGTTACTGTAGAAAGTACACGTACCGTACGGACTTGCCGGACGATCTGGTACTTGCCGTTACAACTACCTTTGAAAGCTTCAAATGGTCGAGATAGGGACTTAATAGCTGCTGGAGCTCCTGGTTCGTGGGTTTGGATCAAGAACAAGGAAGATGGTGATGGTTCTTCGAGTTCCTAGCAACCTCCTTCCACTTCCAAGCTTCCAAACTTCAATCTAAGGCTTCAACAATGGTGTTTTTGGGTGGAAATGTGGTTTGTAGATGGTTCTGGTCAAGGATAACCGAGAGGGTGGCGTGAGGGTTCAAGAAAAATGATGAAGGAGTAGTATAGGCATCATTAGTCTTGGATTTATAAGATTTTGTCGCCTGGGCGGCGTCGCGTACTGCGGTCAACAGGCAAAAAGGTGCTTCGCGTAGAGCGACGAATTTCGGGATTCAAATCCTCCCAAATCTCGTCGCGTATCGCGATAGGGTCTATTAGTGGGCCATCGCGTACCGCGATGGGTCCTTGAAAAGCCCAATAAGCCCAATTCAATGTGTTTGATCCGTTCGTCGTCGTTTTCACGTTTACGAACTATCGTTTGGTCTCGTTGAACTTCCAAGTTCAATGTGTGAGTGTTTTGTGAGGTTTCAAGTGTTGTGTTACACAATGTGCTAGACGTTCACCAATGTTCGTGTGTTTTGACACGTGTGTGCTGTTTGTCGATAATTCCCCGAATTATCTAGTCATGTGTCAGTGTTTGTACTGTCGTGCCACGTGTCACACTAAATTAATCTAATTCTAGTGCCACGTGTACAAAATCATTTAAATAAACATTTAAATAAAATATAATGCTGACCTGGAATTTACGGGGTGTCACACTGTAGTAACAATACCGACAAATGCGACATCATACCTTATGCGTATAACTAAAATGCGTGTCTCCTGGCACTCCGTGTGTGTTCCTATACGAAATCAGTTAACATGAACAACATTTTCGTCACACATGATTACATATACGTAATCAGTTAATTATAAATTTATAAAATCTAACTGTTGAAAATAATTCAATCAAAATCGCTTTTTTTGTACATATCATCCAAAAATATATAAATATATAAATCAAAAATATTGTATCCAAACACTACATATGTTTAAAACATATACGAAATCACACTACTATAGATTTCATACAAAAACTACTGGACAATCAAACCTTCCTCTATATCAACATTCATGTCCTCTGTTTGGTTATGGACGTTAAAAGAATTTGCTTTTTCTCGAATATGGTTCTCATACAAATCATCAACAGGTTGCTTCTCATGATGATTATTTGTTGCTTCCTGAATCTCACGAACATCATACTCTTCAATCTTGCTTGCATCTGTTCCAACGATCAAACTTGTTTTTCTGGATTCCATCCTTGAGCAACAGTAAATTTTATTCTAAAATGGCCAGATTTGTGTTTCAAAATTGATACATTCGTCCCTCCCCACTAAAAGAACATCACAATCTGCATAATTTTGATACAATTGATTAATGAAAAAAATGGAATATTAAAATAATTTGATTTTCGTATTTTGGGAAATCAAAAACTGAAAATTAATTATACAAATACCTTCCAAAATTATATAGAGATAATATTACTAAATTAACCTTTTTAATTATATTAAATTAGATATTAAAGAAATGATGTGATTGGTTAATAGTAGTTTTCTAGGTTTTTTTGAAATTTAGTAGTTTTCTCTTGATCCCTCCCCTATATATATATACACACATATATATAGGGGAAGGATCCGTTGTTAACCCTGTCTTATTGTGTTAACCGTTTAACTAAATCTTAGTGGCTAGATTAACTTTATTTTCTTAATCTGTCAGACCCCCATCTCTCACTTTACCTGATATAGTCACTGACTGACGCATGAAATCGGTAACTGTTGTATCGTGTCGCGGAAGCTTGATGGTGAGGTCGCAGAGATGGTGTGACTGATTGTTACTTTGGTATCATACATCCATGGCAAACCATACACATTATATATTACATCATAACTATAATATTATACATTAAGTTTCAACATTCTTAAACAACATTAACCAGTTATAAGTTACTAAACGTGTCTTGTAATCGTGCATCCTCACTCTCGCACTTGTTACCTTCTTTCTGAAAAAGGTTTTGTAATATAAAAGATCAGCAAGGATGCTGGTGAGTTCATAGATATGATAACATGATATGATATGATGTGACATGTTGAATATGTAGGCATACACAACTTTATGAATATGATTCACCATGAAAACCCATAACCAAAGCCTATGTGACTGTAATGTAATTGGCGGTAATACCCGAAGGTAAGACCTTAGCCTCATTCTTAATGCCTATCGTTGCATTAAGTTGTTATCTTGTAATGTAATAAATGGTAACAGGCATTCACACAAGGGTAGACGCTATCTACCCGTGAATGAGGTTGTCAGCCCGATAGTACTATCATTGTCAACATCTGGCTCATCCATGAGTTTATTGGTTACAGTTGTTATGTGAGGACTTTTACGATAGCATGGTACAATTTTCATGTAATCATCATACAAGAGTTGAAATGCATAAGTAACATGCAAGCACATCGTTGTAATTGAAATATGCAACCATAATGTAATTGTAATGCAAACCCCGAGTTTTAGAAATCCGAAGATTTGAGAAGGGGTAATGAAATTATGTAAGTACATCACTATAGTTGAAATATGTAACTATATTGTTATTGTAATAGAATCCCCGAGTTTTGGAAAACAAAACATTTAAAAGGGGGTCTATGAAACTCACCTGTGTTGTTGCAATATTACACGCAGCTTCAATTGAATTCTGCATATCATTAAGGTTTTATAAGTTCTTTGTATCCAATTTGGATTATCAGAACATTCCTTGACATTAAATATCAAGGATAATGTAATTCAATTCATCAAACTGATTCTGAATCACGTATTTATTCAGAATCAATGTCATAAGGTCATCAGTTAATTTGTAATGTTAAAATCACTGGTTCTGTTTAGCAATTGAGTTCTAATACTCAATTGATTGTAAATTAATGATAATTGCAGTCCATTGTTAAAACCAGAATCCTAATTGACTTTCAGATCAAAAATTGTTTTCCGGATTACGAAATTGATTGCGAAATCGAGTTCGGAATGCGAAATCGATTAAGAATATGTTTTCGTATTAAATTTCAATGATTAAATTAATCCCTGTATTGAAACTGGAGTTTTAATCATAAATCAGATAAAAATCGGATCATCGGATTGCAAAATATTTTGCGAAATTGAGTTCGGAATGCGAAATCAATTGAGAATATGTTTTCGTATTGAATTTCAATGATTAAATTAAGTGTTGTATTGAAACCGGAGTTTTAATCAGAAATCAGATAAAAATCAGGTACCCGGATTGCAAAATAGTTAACGAAATCGAGTCCGAAACGTGAAATCGATTCAAAATATGTCCTTTTGTCGAAAACGGATCATCGGATTGCGAACCGGAGCGCGAAACGCAGTTCAGAACGCAAAACGGACAAAATCAGGGTTTCTGCCGGAATAATCCTTTTGGCCGGAATATTCGCCGGAATATTCCGCCGGCGGCAACTCTCGCCGGAATTTTTGGCTGGAAATTGGCCGGCGGCTCGGCGGCGTCAGCGGCTCGGCGGCGACCGGTGGTTGGCGGTGGTGGCTCGGTGGCCTTGGCCGGTGGCCTTGGCCTCGGTTTGCGTGGCCTTGGCCGGATGCCTTGGCCTTGGCCGTGACTTGGATTTCCTCGGCATGGCCGAGTATGGCCGGGAATAGGGGCCGCGTCCCGTGCCTCACTGGGGCCGCGTCCGAGCCGCTGCGGGCAACAATGAGCCATTCAAAGTTTTTGTGAGCCAAATCAAATTTCGTTGCACTTTTTCCGGGCCAAAATCTCCATATCCTATTTTTTTAACATATATCTAGTGTTTGGTGAAGAAAAGTCTCAATTTGGACAACTTTGAAAAATCCGGGTTATGAACAAAATCACTCTTTTAATGGGTTTTTGAATTCTGATGATTTTCAAACTTCACCATCCATTCTAATAGGTTAATTTAAGTCATATGAGACTATTAAAACCAAAGATTGAGTTTGAGACTTACTTGGCCAAGAATTGGCTTGAAAATCACCAAAAATCCAACTTTTGGAGCTTGATTCTTGGTTTCACTTGATCTTGGGCTTGAATACTACTTGGAACTGATTAGGGATGATGTTTGAGATGTCTTTAAGGTTCCAGAAGTGATAGGAAAAAGGCCTGGTCGAATTTGAGAGGATAAGAAAGGAAAGAATGGTGTAGAAACCTTGACCAAAGTCAAGATCTTTGTTTTTATATGGCACCCCTTGTGTTCCAAGTTTAGACACATCATCTTGGCCATAGTTAGCTGATTTTAATCAGATAGAATGAGATAAACATGGAACAATAGGATAGGGTTAGAACAAATCAAGGGTTTGTTTGATTTTTTTTGCCATTTTCGCGATCGTTTGTTCGGCTTTTCGCGTATAATTTCAGGAATTGCTAATAATGATCAATTATCATTGTCATGCTTCCAATTACATCCCATTATGATTATAATGTGATTAGGAAGTTCAAGTTGTCATGAATTTGCCAATTACGCATGCCGAATTGCATTTTCGCAGATTTTCGCAATTTGACATATCGAACTTAGGGACTCTTTGATTTCGTTATGTTATCACCTATTTCACTTCAATTCATCATGTAATTGATATTAATTTAGTTTTAGACCGTTGAATTTGGTTTTTGGTCATTATTATAGAAACTTCGCGTAATTCGGCAATTTTGCGTAAGGTCATTTGTGGTTTGTTTCATCTTGTAATTTCCTTACATATATACACAGATTCACATGTATATACATATTCAATCATGATGTAATTAATTAAAATGTTAATTCATGAATATAGGAAATTACCTTGTAGTAAAAAACGAAATGTCACATAATCTAATGGTTTAGAATTAATTAGAATAAAAAATTGGGGTTTTTGAATGAAAGTGATATTATAAGGGTATTATAGTCTTTTCCTTTTTATAACTGTCTGATCAAAGTATCAAATCAAAGTATCACTTCAAATTTCTTTCTCATATTTAAAATTTAAATTAAAGGGTATATGTTCTCTTTTCTTTGTTATCAATTCACGTATCTTCAAGATCCCTTTGCTTTGAGATTGAAATCATGTATCTTCAAGGAGCTAGGGTTCCTTTGCTTTGAAATCTAAATCACGTATCTTCTTCATGTAAGTATTACATTTCTCTAGAATCATCTCACCATAACTCGAATGCCAAAACCACACATCTCGCCATAACTTTCATACATCTTATACACTTCTTCCCATGACGTATACACTGCACGGACAACAGGCTTACACTTCCCGTCAACCTGAGGCAACCAGTATCTAGTACCATTTGGGGTTTGATATATTAAGCTGTTGTGAGTACCTACAAAATTAAAATCAAAATACATAATTCAAATGAACATAAATAAATACAAATATATATTAGACAATCACTGGAAAAACAAACGCATCAACATAAACCCTAACACACAACCAGTTACTTCATTGTCTACAACATCACGAGCCCTTCCAAAATGAAGAAAAATATTAGGTTTGAAATCAAAAAAAAATTTGTGCAAAATGTAACCAGAGATGAATGTCATACAACATCACGAGATGAATGTCAAACTAGAATGACTCAGATTTACAAATAGGGCAAAAAATAACTTACCCTGCTTATCAAAACCCACGTATTTTAAAGGAGAAAATCCATGAAGATTGTCGAAAGTGGCTAGCGGATCATCATTATCTACAACATCACGAGCCCTTCCATCCTCGATTTCTTCCTCGTTGGTAATGCACACGACGTCGCCTACCATGGCAGCAAAGAAAAAAGAAAATTACTCTGTGTAGAAGATGAAGGGATGATGGGACCTGGAGTGTAGAAGATGATGGGGATTGTCACACCCCGAGCCGGCGGGGTTGGATCGGAGTCCCCGTCGGGCGGAAGGTTCTCGAGGTGCGATATCGTGAGTGATAATCAAGATGATCAGATTGTTTACATAGCATCAATGTTTAAGAATAACTAAAGCACAATCAAATGATAACTAGGATTACAAAGTTAAATTACATTATCAATGTTCTGCAATTTAACTAAGTAAACCTATCAAAAGAATAACATGTTTATATCGTGTTTATGTACAAGATATCAATAGTATTGTTTATCATCAACAAAAGATATGCTTCCCAAAAGTCTACTAGGTCCTCTATCTAGGCAGCCTAGTATGCAAATCCAAAAGTCTTAAGTCTATCCATGTGCGTCACCTGAGAAAACATGTAAGAAAACAAAGTCAACACAATGGTTGGTGAGTTCATGTAGTTTTAGTATTTGTAAAATAGCTTTTGCAAACCTTTTAGGTAAAACCTTAACCTCATTAATAACACCTGTATCATCCAACTCGGTATGCTTATATATAGGGCATACCCCTGAGTCGAGCCTACGACCCGCCCAGACGCCGTCCCACCAC
Source organism: Mikania micrantha (assembly GCA_009363875.1). Lineage (NCBI taxonomy): Eukaryota > Viridiplantae > Streptophyta > Magnoliopsida > Asterales > Asteraceae > Mikania > Mikania micrantha. The sequence goes on from CM018680.1 coordinate 95,952,346, forward strand.
ATACTAAGTCGCATATGACATTGCTATTAATGATAATTAAGCATTTTACCTACCATTCGATTCATTCTTCATCATGACTTTAGTTTACTGTTTCAAAGTTTACAAGTCTATAGCATTTGTATGTATTAGTCTCAACATAAGTTTATCAAGCATCGTGTTTAAAAGTTTATGTATTGACTCAAAAGCATTCATGTTTCCCCCTAGATAACGACCTTAATGTCATTAACACCACCTGTATCATCCAACTCGGTATGCTTATATATAGGGCATACCCCTGAGTCGAGCCTACGACCCGCCCAGACGCCGTCCCACCACATACTAAGTCGCATAGGACATTGTTGTTAATGATAATTAAGCGTCTTACCTACCATCCATTTCGTTTATAGCTTTAGCATCGTGTTTAATGTTTATAGCATGAGTGAACATTGAGGAATCACTATATGGCAAGCACTGAATGGCCATAAGTCTACTCCCCAAGTCATGACTATGAAGGTCACCCTATGGCAAGCACTGAGAGGCCGACAGTCTGATCCTTCACGTCCCAACTATGTAGAACACCCCACGGCAAGCACTGAGAGGCCAATTTAGTATGTTCTATCATAGTTAATAGTTTATAGCATTCAAAGTTTAACAACAGGTGAGGCAAGCACTGAGAGGCCAAACCATTGCTTTAGCATGACAAGTTTATAGATTTCAAAGTTTAACAACTGGTGAGGCAAGCACTGAGAGGCCAAACCGTGGCTTTAGCATGACAAGTTTATAGCTTTTAAAGTTTAACAACAGGTGAGGCAAGCACTGAGAGGCCAAACCGTTGCTTTTGCATGACAAGTTTATAGCATTCAAAGTTTAAAGCACTATGAGCACTTCAAGCATTTCGAGCATTTAAGCATGATAAGCATATGGTATTTGCATTATAGCATTAGCACTTGGCATTAGTATATAGCATTAAGCATCTAGTTTATGAATATAGTTTATAGCATAAGCTTTAAGAATATAGGTTAAGATTATAATTTATAACATAAGCATTAAGCTCTTAGTTTAGGAATATAGTTTATAACATAAGCATCAACCACCAAGTTTAAGCATATTGTTGTAGCATAAGCATCAAGTCTCATGTTTAAGCATATAGTTTTCACAAGCATAAAGTCTCATGTTTAGGCATCAAGTCTCATAAGCATCCAATATATGTTTTCAAGCCTCAAGTTTAAAGTATAAGTTTCAAGTCTATTGTTTGTCAAAGTATTCTAAGTTCCAGCATAAGTTTCAACATAAGTATCATGTTTAAAAGTTTAAAGCATTAAATAACATTTTAAGAGTTTATGAAAAAGTTTAACATGCTTCTCAGTCCCGAAGTAAAACAAATAAGTTTGAAAAGGGACAAATGAACTCACCTTGTGTCCGTAGTAGTTGACTATGTAAAACAAGAATACGCACGCTCTTCGTTTGTACTTGTTGTGATGTTCACGCTCCTGTATTGATTTCATGTTGTTGTAATTTGTAAGTTTAAGTTAATACGATCTGTGTACGTGTATGTGTTAAGCCTATTGTTGACTTATACTTGTGGATCATGGTCTTCATTCGGTCCAATGTACTTGTTAAATTTAAGCTCATCTCAACTCGATGTTTTATTATTTAGAAATTCTAAGTATGAACTTAGGTTTTTACATGAAAGATTATAAATCTTGAATGTCTTGAGTTTAACTATATGTTATCATTTCCCAATTGTTGCAACACTTCCAATCTATTCCTTTGTGGTAATTATACTAATATAATTACACGTGTTGATTATATAACGATAAAAAGGATTTGTTAGCCTTGTAATTTTGTGAACTCATTCTTTTAAAGGTTGGGCCGAATCAACTAAAGTGGACCGGGTTATTGGATTCCCTCTTAAGCCATGGGCCGAGTAGGCCCAAACAATTGTTGTGGGCTGTGTGGTTTATGGTTTGGGCCACAAAGTTGGGCCGAAACTTAACATGGCCGAATCGAATTCCATGGGCCAAATAAATAAGTTGTGGGCCGATTAATAACTATTGGGCTATCTAAACGCATTGGGCCAAGTTGTACAAGGTTTCTGGGCCTGTTGGGCCATGTTTTGGGCCGTGAATGGGCTGACCATGTTTGCTGTGGGCCTGATCAAATTTTATGTGGGCCGAACTATGTTATGGTGGGCCAATACATGCCATAATGGCCGTAACAATGGGCCAGAGAGTATTCTTGGGCCAAGGAATTTACTGGGCCATCTGAAAACCTCATTAGCTGCATAAGGATAGTGGGCCTAAGGCGAGGGTGGGCCAAGGCAAGCATGTCGTTTGATTACAGATTGCTTCGGCTTGAAAATGGTATTGGTTCTCATGCAGCGAACCTTTGTAGAAGTTTAACAGGAGGTTCGGTCCTAGCTTGCAATACATGGTTTGTCTAGATGACCAAAGGTTCGATGGTTATGAAGCAAAATGGTTCGGCTGAGCTTGCACCATAAAGGTTCGGGAGAATCAGATGGTTCGTGATAATGAAGGGTTCGGTTCCCATTCAAGGGTTCGTCTGGACATCTTGGTCGAGAAGGGTTCGGCCAATGCAACAAGGGTTCGCTGTTGATGGGTTCGTTTCTGTAGTAGGTTCGTGACAAGGCGAGGGTTCGTGAGTCCATAAGAGACATGCAGGTTCGCTGCATTCGAGGGTTCGGCCACCGAGCCCAAGGGTTCGGCCGAGTTTGTCTTCCCACGAACCTGTACCTTGCCATCAAGCAACTTCACTCGTGACTTGGCCACTCCCATGCGGTTACTGTGTACCGATTAGACCTCGAGATGATGAAATAAAGAAGAAAGAACTCAAGATCCGGTTATGTGTGTGTGTAGGTCGAACCAAGAGATGATAAAACCCTAATCTTTATGCTATTTTCGTGATCATACCTCTGATTTTCGTGGCCAAAGCTTCAGATCCGCTGTACTTTCTTGTAGAGGGCTTCGAGAGCTACGCGTGGGTTCAAGAATCACCCGATTTCGTCCACAAACGAGAGAGATATGAGCTTGCAAAGGTTGAAAATGGTGGATTTTTGTTGAAACCGAGAATGGAGAGTTTTGAGAGAGAGATGGGGTTGGTAATGAAATAAATGTGGTCTTTTAAGGTTTATATACCCCGTGGGTATTCGGGTTCGTTTCGGTTGCTCGGTTCGCGTTTTCGTCGCGTATCCGGCACGTTACGCGCGTTTTTCGTAAATAAAATAAAAGAGTTTATTTTAACTATTAGGATGTTATTAAATTTTAATAATTAATTTAAATTTCGTTTAATTAATTTATTTGTCGCGTTTCATTATTTTACGCGCTTCGTTTGTTTATTCGCGAGTTAAATAAAATAGTTTAGTTTAAATTTTTATTTATGATGAGTTTCAAAATTGTAAAATATGAAACATTTTATTTCCTTAAAAATTACGATCGTTCGTATCGTTATTCGTTTTCGTTTTCGTTTCATCAGATCGCGTCGCCATCACGCGTATTCGTTCGAATCGTCATTCGAACGAACACGTCGATGGTTTGGCTTTTTGATTCTTGTTTTCTACTGTTAAGTCATTATTTCAGAACGTTAAACTATCAGAATCATTCGTACAGATCGTCACCTATACGAATAATACATCGGTTTAGCATTCTGAAACGACAACCGTTAAGATTTTGTTTTGTTTAACCTCACATACGTCTATACACAATAGTATCATATCAAGTATCTATGTTTCAACACAGTGTTGTCTGACATGTTTTCTGACTGTTAAACCCTAGGGTTTCAGTCAGATTCAGACAATCGTTTAATAGTTTCATGTTAATCAGAATGTTTCAATAGCATAAACATAGTTTCACGTAACGTGTACCTGAGCTACTGTGAAATCTACAGTGCAACTTACTGTTCCGGTAACGGCTCCGGCACAGATGTTACAGGGATCTGGTGTGGTAGCAGATGATGGAAGGATGATGGGATATATAGACGATTGGTATTTGGTGGTAGCAGAATGACCAAATTACCCTTTAGGTATCTTTTAGAAAAATAACACATGGCATATTGTTATTGGTGGAAGAGAGTTAATCGGTTAACGTAATTTAGGTGGGTTATTATATGATGTGGATCCTATATATATATATATATATATATATATATATATATATATATATATAAGGGGAAGGCTCCTAAGAAAACTATCATATTTGAGAAAACTAAGAAAACCATGAATTAACCCTTCATTCAAAAAATCAATGGCTATAATTTGATAATGAGATTTTGTAATTGATACTACTTAAAATATGTTGAAAATATACCAAAAGGGTACTATGGGTTATCGCTCTAAAAGTGGGTTATTATTTGAACACTTCTCTATATATATAGGAAGATAATCAAACGTTAACTCATATTTATTGCGTTAACCGAATAACTACATTTTATTACTTTGAGTCCCATATTAAAGTAAATTTAAAGGTGTATTTTTTTTAATTAATATAGAGTTCACTTACATTAATAAAAAAAGAAAAAAAGAATCTAAACCTTTAGATTTACTTTAATGTGGGTCCTAAAGTAATAAGATTTAGTTATTCGGTTAACGCAATAAGAAATGGTTAACATTCGAATTTTATATCTAAAGGTTTAGGTTCTTTCTTCTTTTTTTAATAATGTAAGTGAACCTTACATTAATTAAAAAAGAAAAAATACACACACCTTTAGATTTACTTTAATGTGAGCCTCAAAGTAATAAGAAATATTTATTCGGTTAACGCAATATATATATATATATATATATATATATATATTGGAAATAGTAAATATACATATACATATACATGTACATATACATAGATATATATATATATAGTGAAATTAAAACAACGTAGTTCTTTATAAGGTTTTGCTAGTGTTCAGAAAAGGTAGTGATGATTTATATGTTCTCATAACAATCGATGTTTGCTTAAAGATTTGGGTTTTTTTAATTCAATTATTTAGTTGTCGATGAGAAAGATTTTGTGAGTACTTTTTCTATTATTTTCGTAAAATATTTGTATAGATTTTGTATAATTTTATGTTTTAAAGAGAAATTAGTATACAGTTCGTGATGAGAGATTTGATATTTCTTTGTAACTTATGCTTTTGCAAATGATATATATAATACACATTATCGAAAATGCAAGGCGATAACCCACCGCAACGCGCGACGGGGAAAAACCTTTTATAATTAAAGTTCATGAAAATGAATAGTAATTATATAGATTTTATATTAAATAGTAAATATATATTATATAGGATTGAGTTCAACTAAATAGTCTATTTATCTTAAAAAGACTAATAATGATTATTGACTATTAGATCATGAGATCAAATTTAAGATAGATAATTTTAAATTTTAATGAGAAAAGTTGTTAGAGGGTAATTTAATTATAACCACTCCCCCCACATTTTTTAAACGTTCATAACTTTTACATACAATATTATTTTAAAATACATATATATCATAAAAACGAACATTTTTTCTCTTTAAAATAAGTATAATTTTGTTATAAAAAATGAAAATTTTTATATCATTGTGTTTAATTATCACCATTGTGTCCTTTTTAAACGTTTGTGTATAATTATCTTTCTGTGTTTTTCTCACAGGTAATTGTCTTTTTTACAAGTAATTGTGTTTTTCTTAAAGGTCATTGTGTTATTCATACTCGTCATTATGTCATTTTTGCTTAACATTATGTATTCTACAACATCATTGTGTCTTAAATTGTTAATGAAAACACAACATTGACTAGAAACACAAAAGACATAATGACATTTACAAAAGACACAATGACATGCACAAAATTATTATACTCATCATAATGTCTTTCTTACAGGTAATTGTATATTTATTTAAAAATTATTGTGTTATTCATACTTGTCATTGTGTCATCCTTGCTTAACATTATGTATTATGCAACATCATTGTGTCTTCAATTGTTCAGGAAAACAATACATTGAAAAGAAACACAAAAGACACAATGAACATTTACAAAAGACACAATGAGCTAAACAAAAGATACAACGACCTGTACGAAATTGTTAATACTCGTCTTTGTTTCTTTATTATAGGTAATTGTGTCTTTTTAAAGATTATTGTGTTATTCATACTCTTCATTGTATCATCCTTACTTGACATTATGTATTTGCGACATCATTGTGTCTTAAAATGTTCAGTAAAACAAAACATTGAGCAAAAACAAAAAGACACAGTAACATGTACAAAAGACACAATGACATGCACAAACGACACAATGGATTAAAAAACAAAATTTTTTCTATAGCAATACACTACTAATTTTGGAGATAAAAAAATGCTCGTTTTTATGGTATATTTTTTTTCAAAAAATAATTTCATATGTAAAAATTATGAACGTTTAAAAAAAGTGGGGGGAACTTGATAAAAAGTCAACACAAGTAGTTATTACTAAAATACACTCCAACAACTTGATTTAATCATAGCCATTGATTAATTATGTAGCGAGATGCCCGCGCGATGCGGCGGAAAACAAAACAACTCTTTTAACTAAAAGAGTTAAAACAATTAGACTACTGATTTTGGCTCATCAAAAGCTTAAATCACCTTATTTTTGTCGAATAAACTCTTTTAACTAAAAAATGTATTATGATAAAATTCATAATTTAAAATGCTAAATATGATATGACAAAAGTGTGAAAAAGTAATTTATATGATTTGAAATGTTTCTTTTATAGGTATTATATGACACTTTATTTTTTAAATGTATCAATGTGTGACAAACTAAAAATAAAAGAAAATTATTTAGTTTATGGCTCTTAAGATTTTGTTTGTTTGTTTGTTGTACTTTATGTTATAAAAGTTGTAAAACTCTTAATTTTAAGAGTTTTTGATAAAAGACTATTGTATCCTTCCTATATGTATTATATATATTTATGTTATAATACTGATGCATAATAAAATAAATAGTAAATTTTAGAGATTGGTAAGATATATGGGTTTTATTAAATTTGAGAGATTTGCTTATACATTTTGAGTTTTTGCTTTAATTCAAATGATTAGTTACCGATAAGAATGTTTTGTGAATAATTTTTTATATTATTTTTTTTATAACATATTTGTGAGGATTTTCGATATTTTTTATAAAAATTTGTGAAGTTCGTGATTAAAGATTTGATTTTACCATGTAATTTATGCTCCTCTAAATGATATATAATACATGTTTTCGAGTGTGTACTGTGATAACCAGCCGCAACGACGGGGAAACAAACCTAGTATATATTAAAATATATGAAAACGGAATAGTATAAATATGTATATTATATTGAATACTAAATTTGATATATATATATATATATATATATTAATAGTAATGCATATTGAAATAAATAGTAATACATATGTGTATGATCCATGTATTTTCGTTTTGAAATTTAGACATGCATCACCCGAAACTATTTTAATTTTGAAAAGGAGTAAACAATGATTAGAATATTAAATATGAGATATTTGCTTAAAGATTTTGGTTTTGGTTGATTTAGGTTTAGTTTTTTTTTATAGTTGTAGGAACCCACTTACTTGGTAAATCCCCAAGTCCTGTCAATACCTGACTAACCGAAAGGAACAGGTAAAGCGTGACCACAAGCAACCGGGTCGATAGCCTCATAGGAAAATCGCTCTAAGTGTGGATTGAACTTGAGATCTCTAGGTTGTCTCTCCTTCACTTTAACAACTACATCGCTTTCTTGAATGTTAGGGTTTAGGGTTTATGCTTTAATTCGTGATGAAATATTTGATTTTGCTATGTAACTTATGATCTGCAAATTAGACATATTACCCATTCTTGAGAGTGTACTGTTATAATCCGCCGCAACGTGCGAGGGAAATAATCCTAGTTTATATGAAAGAGGACATACACCTTGTCCATGGGATGTTGCCTCTTGCCTTCAAATTTATTTTAAAAACACAAGTCTTATTTTTTAACTAAGGGTTACCATGTGTTACAGGCGTGCAGTGGTAACTTCACATCAAACAAGATATAAACACTATCACAAATACCAAAACGGAGATAAAAGTTGTTACATTATAATAAAACTTTAAAGCGTAAAACACAAGAGTTTAAAAATAATAATGATAATGGATACAAGATAAACAACAATGTAACTAAAAATTAAATCAATAAAAAAATAGCGTCACACATTGATAATATATTAAAATTTTGCACAGAAAAAAGGTAAAAGCACCCATAAATGACCGTGTTTGCCAATATAACTGCTTGATCATGGCGTCGATAACAAAAAATAAATAAAAATAAATAAACAGTCTCAACAACTGTCAATCCATCGTAAAATTCAGTGCTAATCGAATTTCATCTCAAAGCAACCTTCACTTCCATTGAACACAACAAAAAATAAAAACTAAAAAGACTTTCAAGCCTAGTTTCGTTGACTTCCTTCGTTGACGAAACCCAAAAAAAATATAGAGTTAATCTAAATCAATCCAACAAAGTCTCAAAAAGAAACCTTAACCAATAATAAATACAAAAAAAATGTTTAAAAAGCTTCAAGCCTAACTTCGTTCCGGGTCTTCGTTGAATAAACCCAAAAATAAATACATAAACAAAAAAAAATACACAATTAAACCAAAAAAACATAAAAAAGAAAAGTTACAATAATACTGTATAATAGTGTTCGAGGAATTAAAAAATGTATATATGATAATTTAGAAGATACATCCAACACATACAACAATTTATATTAATCAACACACACAACAATCTTTATTTGTTTTAATCATTTAATTAATTATTCACTACGAACACCTATCCCCAGTTGGCATGTTTTCAATAGCTGACAACACGCCAAATTAATACCTACACCACTTAGTCAAATTTGAGATTTTTTTATAAACAGTTACATAAAAAATTTGGAATTTTTTTTCTTTTGATAACCGTAGTAACACACTAGCGTGGTAAACCCTCAGATCTCGCCTAATACCTGACTACTGGGAGGAACGTGTAAAGCACGACCACAAGTAGCCTGGTCGGCGTTAGGTAACATTTTCTTGGTAATTTTTGCTTCTAAACAAATTTGAGGGTTCAAACATGCCCATATGCAAATAAATTGAGATAAGATAAACATGTTAGTAGACAACCGGGGTTCGAACTACTATGAAGTTCAAACTTTGAGAAAATTACTTCAAAATGTGGAAACCAATGTCTCATATACATATAATCAAAAATGAGGAAAACAATGTTTAACGTAGCAACACCTGCGAAAGCTAATCGTAAAGTTCAAAAGAGTTTGTTATGGAATATTTGATAAAGAAACAAAAACAAAGATTTGTCACTTGAAAATAAAATTTTTAACATATTTTATTTAGCAGTTGCAGTTAGATAATTATAGCACTCTCTTTTAACAAGAGCACCTACATTTTATACAATAAAATTATCATAAGTTATACTTAGCATAATTTTATTTGGTTGGAAAGTAAATTAACTACGATTTCATTTTTAGTATTTAAATTATTCTACTTTTAGACATGTTCTTTGATAGATTGTTTGTTACATACTCTGCTTTTATGTTTATGTTATGCTTGGCTTATGCCTATCGTCTGTGAAAATTTGCATCACTTTTGAGCTTATGGTTTCTTTAAATGCAACATCCTTATCTTATTTTAACGGAGTTAAGCTTTGTCTTTATCTTACCTTCAGATTCTACTGATTCGTAGAACGTGATTGTCTATGTTTGTTTCTTTATTTGTTTAAATTATTTTATTTTTATATTAAAAAAAATCATGAAAAGATTAAACAATTTGTGTAATTCGTTAGCGCATTCCGTTTACAATATATTGATCTTTTAAAAATCCAGCTGTAAAAATATGTTACTTATTTGTTCCATACGGATTATTGCAGAAGTATTGATCTGGATCTACCTTGCACTAGCCGTTGCAAGATTCTTGAAACATGTTGCAATTTTTTATTAATTATTTATACTTCTTGACTTCAAGTTATTTTAAAATTTGTGTTGGTCATTTACAAACTCAACATTTTTAATTTAATGCATCACTGATACTATACATCTTGTATAGGTTATACGAGACGTATAGCCCCTGTGACACCACTGATTCGACAATGATTGGTCTCGTATATACGAGACGTATAGGAGTCCGATCATTAACACAAAAAATTCTGACAAATGATAATTGCCCTCATATACATCTCGTATAAGTATAGAGGGTGTGGACGGTGTGAGATGGGTGTGAGAATAACCAAGGGCCTATAACGTAATGTCCTTTACTTCTCTATTAAAGGTTGTGGGTTCAAATTCAAGCCGAGACATATTTGATAATGTAAGATCAGAATGTTTACTCAGTTGTAGGGCTTCTTTCTACGTTGGACTTGAGCATACGCCTCTAAGCGTCAATTACAAGAGGACAGTTGAAATCATGTCTTAAATGTCGTCGTATCAAACCGTTCAAAAAAGACATGATCCATTTAAATTTAAGTTTTGTTTTTAATTTAGAAGATAACTCCAAGTTTCCAACACACACTGACATAATAATTTATATTCATTTTCTTAATCATCTAGTTATTTCTTTTATTTTGAACAACAAATGTTTGGTCATCTAATTTAAAATAAAACATAATGACCTAAGCTACCCACAAAAAAAAAAAAAAAAAAAAAAAAAAGACCTAACATAACGCATGTCAAAAAAGTAAAAAACTGACTCTAAACATGACTTTGTTTCTTTTAAAAAGTCATGTTATGCATTATGTCGCAGGGTGACTTCAACCCATGTGAACAACTTTTCTAAAATGAATATCTGGTAATAACAGTCTGGAATAATTAATAATACGCTATTTAATTTCTATATTCACATTACCGTTGGAGAGATGGTGGATTGTGCATAAAACATGGAAAGCAGGTTCACAAAGTTACATTAAAGTGTTTTCAGTTGACACATATCCATTGGTTCAATCATTCAAAAGCAACAAACATTTCATCCCTCACTACCTGCCACCGCTTCTTCTATCAGATCAACAACAGTCGTGGTGGTTGCAAAGAGGGCGATGCTCGGTGGCTGTTGCGACGGTGAAGACCGCAGGTGGTGTCTGTGTTGTCCAATTTTGGTTGATTGTTGACGTTGATCGGTACATCAAAGGGGTGGTGAGGGTAGAGTAGATTGTATGCTGACAAATTGTTAGTTTGTTTACGAAGTCAACCGGTTTCCTCACCTACATTTCAAGATCTCGGGCCATACGTTGATCAGTTGCAAAGGTACTATCAATCCCCCACCACACACACACACCACAAAATCATCTATTCAGTTAAGTATTATAAAATTACTAATGGTATATATGACTCTATATGCAGATGCAACCGCCGCCACAACACCCCCAGCCACCACCTCAACAGCCGCCACCACCCCAACCACAACAAAACCCACCGCCGCCCCAGCCACAGCAAAACCCCCCACCACAGCAGCCACCGCTGCCTCAACAACAGCAAAACCCGCCACCACAGCAGCCCCCACCGCCGCCCCAACCACAGCAAAACCCGCCACCGCAGCAGCCCCCACCAGCGCCCCAACCACAGCAAAACCCGCCACCGCAGCAGCCCCCACCAGCGCCCCAGCCACAGCAGATCCCGCCACCACAGCAGCTTCCACCAGCGCCCCAGCCACAGCAGAACCCGCCACCACAGCAGCCCCCACCGCAGCCCCAACCACAGCAAAACCCGCCACCACAGCAGCCCCCACCAGCGCCCCAACCACAGCAAAGCCCGCCACCACAGCAGCCCCCACCGCAGCCCCAGCCACAGCAGAACCCGCCACCACAGCCACAGCGTTCACAGGGTCCAAACCTACCTATCATGACCCTAGTACAAGGTATGTATATGTGCCAGCTATTTAATTCCTTTTGATCCGTTTTAAATCATCAGCTTAATCATATATGAATATTAACTGTGTACTTCATTTATGCTACGTTCTTTTATCTCATTTCTTTTAGAAGTTCAACGAGTACTTCCGTGGATTATGGTGTGACACCATTGGTGTCATACTAAAAGATTTAAACGATTTCTGGTTTCGGTGCATAAAATTGGTATGACAAATGGATGGGTTGGATAACTGGTCAAAATTGGTTCAAGTCAAGACGAATGCATGTCAAGATGCGTTTTAAACAAAATTAGTTTGAGAGTGAATGAGTCGTTTTAAAATACGTCACTTTAGTTTAATTTAAAATGAGTTGTAAGTAAACAAATATTTTATGTGCATAATCTTTAGTAATCTTATCATCAAATATATTATTGATAATCTTTATCTGTTTGTGTTAATTTTATTCTCATAGTTTTTAGGCTACCCATTGTGTTAATTAGTTACCCATTTCAACCCATTTTATGTTATGTATATTTCAACCTAAAATATAATAATTGTCATTCAACTCAACTCAATTATCTTACTTTGCGTTAAAATTATGAGATCTAGTGACTATCAAATGAAAAAGACAATTGATATGATTAGTTGTGATGAGGCATTTTTTTTAGTTTTTAATAAATTTCTCATTCATTACAAATCTTTTTTACACATTGAATCTCAATTATTACATATAGTATATAGTCTTTTTTTTTAATATTATTAAAAGAATTTAATTAATTGAGTATTTGAATTGGAACTATTGCTGCTGCTGCTAGGATCTAGCAGAGAAGAGTACCTTAAATATGGTGTCCCTCTTTACGAAGCTTCCATTAAATGTAACTGGAAAGCCGCTAAAGCCATACTTGATAAGAACAAAGAGCTGGTGAGGTACAGCATCACTGAAAACGGGGAAACACCGCTTCATGTAGCGGCATCGGCAAGAGGTGATTCGAAGCGTGTTGAAGAGTTTGTGAAAAAGATGGTGGAAATGATGGGAGAAAAAGATTTGGAACTTCAAAATAAAAACTACAACACCGCCCTTTATTTAGCAGCTGTCACAGGAAACGTTGAAACTGTCAAGATTATGGTTAAGGATAACAGGAAACTGCTGACGATCCCGGGTGCAAATAGATCAATGATGCCACTCTATGCTGCTGCTTTGTTTGGAAATAAAGATGTTGTTGATTATATCTACGAAGAATCCAGAATTTTGTCTGATGAAGATGGTTGGAGTCCTGGGAGTCGTGGCTGGCTTATTGAAAAACTTGTCGAGACTGACATGTTCGGTACGTAAGCATTTTAGTATCCAACCTCCCTCCACATTAATTAGTTTTTTTTTTTTATTTTTGTGTACAATAATAATTACTTTATATACATATAAATTTTTAGAAAATGGATGTATTGTTGATATTTTTGATCAGATACAGCGCTAAGGATCGTTAAAAAGTACCCACTCCAGGATGGCACTGTTAAGACTCTGCTCAAACTTTTGGCTGGAAAGCCTGAAGCATTTCATGAAACAAAATCAACGGCCATCAAGTCAGGTAATCACCATGATGAATCATTTTTATCGTTCAACTAGTTAGTTAATAACAGAGCAAGCTTCTTCATTTGTTTTGGGTTGACCTGTTGGATGTGGTTTATACTCCATAAACAAAGCTTGTTTTCCCCTATCAAACAAATCATAAGAGCCATATATTAATATTATGTACGTAAGAAAACCACAGGATACTATAGGAAATCGATTTGCAAACCATAATCAAGAAACCATAACAAGAACAACAAGAACAATAGAAAAAATGTACATTTCTTATTAGGATTTCTAACGAAATGTTCTAACAAAGATTACAAGCATCATGATAGGTATAAATAACCCTATAATCAGTTATCAAGATTGCTACTTTACACATTACATCCCTAGACATATTACATATTACTTAAATTATATTAAACAAAATATAGAATACACTTTTTGACCCGTTAACTTATCTAACTTAGGTTGAACAATTATGATGCTAATAGACAATAAGATGTTAGCTTTTACTAAGCCAGCTGGCCTTAAATTTAATGATTTGGTATCAACAATATATTGTTGCTTTTAGTTTTGGCATGCGGGTGTTTCAAGAGAGCCCCTACAACGAAGAGTAATGCATTGTCACTGCTAAGGTACATTTGGGGTGATGTTGTGAAAAGGCCTACCAAGAAAATTGATGAAATAATTAGAGGACCACCTGATTCGAGTTCGATTAAGCAAGACAACAAGGTAGTTGCTGGATGGGTTGTTACAGTTATGAAACTTCAGAAAGTCATTCTTGAACATGTGGAGAACATGACACTTGAAACCAATAGGCTGATTGCATCTGCAGGGCCATCTAAAGCTTTGAAACTACAAGATCTTATTTCTCAAAGTCTTGTGAGGATGCATGCTACAACCCAAAATATAACCAAAGACTCCTCTGATTTGAGCATGCAAGACAACAAGCCAGTTTCTAATAAGGAACACCTGGCTCTCCAACTACAAAAGCTCATTTTCAAATATATTGCAGGCTTGTATGACAAAACCATGAAGATAATCAGCACCAGCGGCAATCAAACGGAAGACCAAATCGTTCAGGAGCTACAAAAGGGCATTGTGGAACTTAATAAGAAACTGGAAAAAGAATCCGAAGAACAAGTTAAAAAGTATGACAAGGAAACATACTCTTCCCGGGTAGTGTTCATTGCTGCAGAAATGGGCAATACTAATTTTTTAGTTGAGCTCATTCGCGGATATCCTGATCTTATATGGAAGGTAAATGATAACAATCAAAGTATTTTTCACATTGCTGTGAAACATCGACACGAGGGTATCTACAACCTATTGTATGAAATAGGCGCGATGAAGGATTTGATAACTCCTCTCAGAGATCCAAAGGAAAACAACATGTTGCACTTGGTTGGGAAGATTGCCAAGAAAAAGCGACTTGAAGATGTCTCTGGAGTTGCTTTACAGATGCAACTAGAGTTATTATGGTTCCATGTACGTATGTTCATCCTCGATCTCTAATTTAAATCTTCTCGATCATATGTTATTATTTTCTTTCATGAATGTTGTATTTTGTTTGCATTGTTGCAGGAAGTAAAGGAAATGGTCCCTCTTTCATATAAAGATCGGGAGAATGAAGATGGTTTAACACCACATGACTTGTTCACCAAGGAACACAAAGATCTAGTCACATTAGGTGAGAAATGGATGAAAGGAACCGCGAGTCAATGTATGGTTGTCGCAACACTTATTGCAACCATAGTGTTTGCAGCAACTTTTACTGTTCCTGGTGGGTACAACCAAAACAATGGTATCCCTATGTTTCGTTCAAAAGCAACCTTTGCGGCTTTCGTTGTGGCAGATGCCGTATCTCTGATCTCGTCCTCAGCCTCAATTCTCATGTTCTTATCCATCCTCACCTCACGTTATGCAGAACACGATTTTTTAAAATCATTACCTAGAAAGCTTCTATATGGTCTAGCAACTCTTTTCCTATCTATCACAACCATGATGATCGCTTTTGGTGTTAGCTTTTTCCCACTTTACAAAAAGGGTTTGTTATGGATACCAATCCTTATCTGTGTTCTTGTTGTGTTCCCAGCCATCTTATATGTACGGTTGCAATATCGTTTGTTTATCGATGTCATTCGTTCGACGTTCCTTTCTAGGTACCTATTTAAACCCCGGAAACGTCTTCTTTACTATGAAAACCCCAAGGTTTAATCATTATTGTTTTCTAATACAATTGGTATGTATGTAGATGTAATATTAATATAAATGGTTGTAATTTGGTTAATTAGTTCTGTGAATCCCCAATGATGAGTATCTATATATATGCTTGTTAATTAGCATATTTGTTTTATGCCACCAAGCAATAGATTTTGTGACTTTTTGGATCTTCATATGGATGGTTTGTTTTATGCCAATCCAATTAGGTAAAAGCAAAACATATTTTTCTATAATATGAAACCTATTTGTCTGTAACAATCCAAGCCAACCATATCAAGACATATGAACGCTTAGTCCCCGATGGGTTGCCCATCCAAGAACTCATGATTTTATTTTTACCCAATGAGTTGCTCGCCCAGGCAAAACATGTCTCAATAGGAAATGTATTCACCTCCTTATAAAGAAAGTTTTGTTATCCCTTCCAGCCGATTTAGGATGTTACAATCAACCCCCTTATGGAGCCCGAGTTCCGAGCAGGGACCAAGCAGCCTCCTCGGCGAGTTCTGACCGGCGACCAAGCAACTAGAGAGCAAACACTTTTGCTTATACATTTAGGTCTTATATTTGATGTCCCTAGTGTATTTATTTGTTATGATTTAGAATTAGTATGTTAATTGGTATGCCCCTTGGTTGGGGCGTGGCTGGGTGGTGGAACACCGCCCCCCTTGGCGTTTATGGCTTAGGTTTGACCACAGCCACGCTTCTCCCTCGTTTGATTTTCCAATTTTCGACTGTTGCCTCCAACGGCTCCTTTTTCTTCAACGACTATGAGCCAAGCCAATTAAAAAAAAATCCTATATAAACCATTCATTCAACATACAAAAATTTTCACACTAAAAAACTACTTCTATTTTCTATACAAAAAAAAACTTTTCAATGGATCCCAACCAAGCACCAAACCAATACTACAACCCGAGCACCTCAACTAACATAAACCTGAACACCTCACCTTCGAATTGGTTATTCATCCGTTCACTAATGAATCCTTTTTTTGATTCAAATTGTTATTGCCCGCATTTTGAATCGAGTCCACAACAAGGGTTTTACTTACACCTTTGTTGAATATGGTTCGAGTTAACAAACACAAGGGTTTGCTCAACTATCTCAGGACAGAGTTGTACCCAAGTTTGTTGAATATGGTTCGAGTTAACAAATACAAGGGTTTGCTCAACTATCTCAGGACGGAGTTGTACCCAAGACTCAACCCTCTACCGATGCCGGTCCAAACACTCAACCAACACAAAGGCGTAAACACAAAAAAAAAACAAGTTGGGGATACCGAACCCGTTGTGGTAGCTCCAACCCGTCTCGAAAAATGGACACCGGATGAGGAGTTTGCACTTTCTATCACACCCCGACCGATGGTGGAAACGTCGGGATGCCACGAGGGATGTGTAGATTGTTCATAAGCTCGTGGGCATCTAATTTAAATCATCACATATCATTTAATCAACCAAATTAATTACACAAAAATCATGTTCATCATGAATTAGTTACATCAAATACAAAACAGATTTAGCTATCTAACTAAATTCTAATCGCCAGAATTCCAGTTATTTAGCTAAGTCCAAGAACCTAAGTGATAATGTCCAAAATATGAGAGTTCATCCTCCTCAACCTACTTAGGTTCATTACCTGAAACATGTAAAAATCAAGTGTCAACTGCGAAGTAGTTGGTGAGTAATCATAAGTTTTTATATTTAAAAATGTTTTATGAAATGAGTATAAAAATTTATAGTTTTTCTGAGAAAATCCACATGAGTACCTGTGAGATAGTCCGTTCCATAACCCAAACACACAAAACACAAACACATTATCACATATCTCATATAATCATAGACAGTCATAGATAATCATAGATAGTCGTAGATAATCAACCACATAACCATTCAACACATCTCAAACATCAATATTCTCAAAGAGTATATGTGACAATACATGGAATTTATGTAATTAACATAAGTTAAAGACATGATCCATGGAGTGGTGGCTAACCACGTGACAATACATGAAACCAATGCAACTAACCAAAGTCAAAGGAAATGATTCATGGAGTTGTGATAATCCAAGTGGCAATACATGTAAACATTGTTAATGACAGAAGTCAATGACAATGTCACACGGATATAAAATAATAAGTGATCATCCATAAATAATGATAATCCCATATTATGAATATCAAATTGATAAACAGGTATCATCCATGTGTTATCAAAATAATATTTTAAAAATTGGTATACATGTTTCACCTCCGAGTTTAAAACAAAACAGTTTAAAAAGGAGGTTATGAGAACTCACCTGAATCCTTTAAATTCAGTGTTTTCGAAGTATGCGCGCTCCCGTATGTGAAATCAAAAGTCAATCAACAATCTGTAATTATCGTATGTTCGTGTTCATAAGTATATGTGTTTTTATTACTATTGAATGTCAATATATGTTTACTTTAAGCTCTTAAGTATTACATTAACTTAGTAGATTTTTCCTAAGTTAGAATAATACTTGTTGCTACGGAGATCATGTCCAAAATAAATATAACCTAAACTTGTTAGTTCAAATTATCCAACAGTGATAAACGAATTGTGAGATCTTAGGTGTACCTCCCATATATGTGTATTCTTGAAGGTGATAACCTTCATCATACACATATCCATATGCATGTTTAAATTAAATTGACCACCACAAGTCTAAGTTATTAAAATCTAATTTAGGTTCAAGAAATCACACTTAGATCATTCGTATAACAATGTTTAATGTATAAAACCTCTTATTCTTAAGTTTTATATTTATTAAGAAAAAGGTGGTAGCTCTTAAATTCTTCATGCATGTATGAGTACACATACTCCTCACATTCCATTGTTCCCCATTAACCCTAGTTCGAACACTTAGGCTCGACCGCACTTAATCCATGGCTTGTCAAGGCTTCAAGTTCGCTGCATATGTTTTACAGCAGCATAGGTTCGCTTCCTCTAGGGCTTGGCTGCTATGGGGTTCGGCTACACATGGCTCGGCAACCCTATGGTTCGGCAACCCTATGGCCCACAGTCCCCTTAGGTTCGTTAGTCTAAGGTTTGTGGCTCTTAGAGTTCGGTTCCAAGGAGAGAAGAAGGTTCGCTGGTTAGGCCGCCTAAAGGTTCGGCCAACTAAGGTTGATGGACAACAGATTTGTAGCTAAGAGGTGAAAAGGGTTCGGCCAGCAACTAATTACAGGTTCGTTCCTCATGTAGGTTCGCCCAAGGAAACTCGAGGGTACTAGGTTCGTCAATCAGAGGGAGGGTTCGGCTATCCAGGTTCGCATCACCCTACTTGTGGCCGAAGGTTCGTGTCCCTACGCAGGTTCGTGTTTCCATGGGCTAGCTGTTGCAGGTTCGGCCCAAAAGTAATACAGGGTTCGGCTGTACCCCCTTTCGCGAACCAGCAGCACTTGGCTGTGCACCATCTCCATCTCAGCTAACCCTAGCCCGTTGCATGTCCAAACCACCGATCCTACCCCTTCCTATCAGCTCTTTTTATGATGTTAATGTAATCCCTACGATTTTCAGTTTAAAAAAATAAATAAATTATAATTATACTCGTTTAGGACGTACTTTGAGTATTTGGATTTGTAAACACAAACGCAAGTACATAAATACACTAAAACAAAAAACAAGCACTACTTTTATAAACTAATTTAATAAGGTTATTTTGTATGCTTATGTATATTTATATAATGATAATGTATTAATATTAATAATGATATTAGCACTTTAAATATAATCTAGAATGTAATAACGATAAAAAAATAGTAATAATAACCATAAATATAATTCAGAAATTATTTATGAAAATGATATAGTATAAAATTTGAAAAGTGTTATTAAAATTTTTAGTTAATAATACATAACAAAGATTTTATAAAGTTGTATGAACCTTTTACATAAAATAAGTGAACTTAGGAAATGAGAAGGGTTATATGTATAAATTTGTAACTGGATATATGCTCTTATAAAGTTCCAGACGAAATAGGCAACAACACTAAACAAGAAGGGCTGAGAATGTAAAATTCCCAACCCCTTTCACCTTTGCTGGTTTTCTTTCCCGATCGGCAATTTGAAGCCACAAGGCCCAGTTCAAAACAAAAAAAAAATCAAACAAGGAACAATCTAAATTCAAAATTCAAATGAGCGCGCATTCCATAATCAATCACGGATCAAATCGTATCTTAAATTCCAAATATAATCAAAGATTTACGCGTATTCGTAACCATAACAGTTCATCATTCCTAAATCATGAAACAAGTTAAATCAGAAACTTATTAGCAAAATTGGATATTCAAAAGCATTGATGACCTTTTTCTGACTCGAACGAAAGCAACAACGATCTCTGAAATCATCTGGAACTCCCGATCGAGTTCCTAGCTTCGCACGAACTAAACCTCAACCGAACTCGACCAAATCGTCAACCAAACAGGTAAAAAATCATACCATCCAACTCTTTTACATGATAGGATCAAAAGCCCTTTGTTTTTACAGACTCACGATTTCAGTATTAAACGAATTGGATTGAAATCAAAGTTAGGGTTCATGAGCATTTGGGATCGGTTTCAAATTCAGTATATATTTAAAACAAATGGGAGGCTTTCAAAGAAACCCTCCCCGGTCTAGCGGTAAGCTCCCCACCGAACCAGATGAAAGGTCATGAGTTCAAGCCACGACCCTCGGCCCAATATTTTTAGCCTTGAACCTGTTTTCAGCAAAATGTATATATTTTACAAAATTAACTAAGAAATCTTAAAAATCAACTTTCAACAACCTGTTAAAGTTTTAATAATTTTAGGATATGTTTAATTATTTTCATTATTTTTCCCCCATAAAACTATTTAAAAATAAAGGAATAGATCACTATAATCTTATAATTCATGTATTCTTTATTTCATATTCATTAAAACCATATCAACTTTGTTTCTTAATTTATAAATATATATGTATACACACATTAAAAATATTATTTTCACCTTTCTGTCAAAACATTATATATTTTAAAATTTTTAATCATATATATTAAACTAAATTTTAAGGATTATTCAAAAGAAATATAATTAGATAAATCACTTTTATTTAATTAAAAATTATAATTTACGTCTTGGCATTTTAGAAATCAAGTGTTAAGTAAATAAAACATGGAATAAAATGTCGTAATTATTTTAAACGTACAACTTGTTTAAACAATTTGTAAAATCCTTAAAAGATACTTTATGACTAATAATATTGTTAAGCATAAACAATAAATTTCAACACGAACAATAAATGAATAAATTATTATACAATAAAGGTTTTAATCAAACATGAATGAATAGAATATGGAAGTAATATTCTACTTATTTGGATACACTTGCAATGATACTTATTACATAAATATTCTAAAATTTTTTGTTCAAACTTAGATAATATAGTTTGAAGTATTCCATAGTATGCCGTAACCTTAAGACACTGAACTTGAACTTTTAGGAATATCAAACTCATTTAGTTGTTCCTGTATAGTTTAGGTCGACGTGTGCCTTTTGACTTAAGAACTCAAGCAAGCATTTGGACTACCTAAAAAATAATCATGTGAGTAATTCTATACTCCCTTTTTTACATTTTGTACTTTTGGGATGCTACATATGCCAGTATTCAAAAAACTAAGTTATTCTAGAGTCAAATTCTATAGATGCGATGCCTTTAGTCTATTTGGTTTGAATTCGTGCTATGTGATTCTATTTGCTTTGTGATTCTGTGTTAATCTATGTTATTCGATACCGAGTAGCCTAAGGTGTGTTAGATACCACCTTCGCTTTGACTTAGGTCAAATGTGAAAAAAAGGCAAAAAGTACAATCATGGGCAGACTTGTGAATATACTTAGCCTTGTGCTTGTATTGAACGAGTTTGGAGACGATATAAACTATTGCAGACTTGTAGATATACTAAGCTTTTTAGCTAAGTATTGATACGAGTTTGGAGACGAGATATTCTATAAACTTAATTGCAAACTAGTAGGATATGCATGCTAGAGTTTAAACTTTGTAGTCTAATTGAATTGCATCAGGTTTCTATGTATACTATATAAACTGTATGGGTTACTCACCAACTATGCAAATAGTTGACCAAATCTTTATTTTGCATATGTAACAGGTTAATGGATGCAATGGCGAAGACATAGGATAGGTTTATGCTAGTAGACCTAGTTTTAAATTTAAACAATGTAGACTTATCTAATTATTGTATTTTGGTTTGTAAACAATGTAATGAATGTTTGATTTAATATGAGTTAATTTTTGTTAAATCTTTAATATTGTTGCATTAACTATTGAAACCTATAAAATAGCACCATGAGCTAATGAACAGTCTCGTCTCGCGCCCCGACGTATTCCGCCGTCGGTCGGGGTGTGATAGTTAAAGTGATAGAATGTGTTTTCAAACCCATTGTTACAACTGATAGTTTCTGAAAGAAAAACAAAATAATAAAACAACAGATCTACCTTCAATTCTTGAGTAAAAACTGGATTTTCTTGTAGGTTCTTGTTCTACTCGATCATATCGACGTTTTGACACCAAAATCTTGCAAAACCATGAAGAAATGAAGAAGCTAGTGTAGAGAGAAGTTGGTGAGGGAGAGAATGACGATTTTTGTGAGTTAGAGAGAGAGAGAGTAGAAGGTTAAAGAATGAGGAAGAAGCTAGTAATCTTTTTCCTTATATCGCGTACCATACTCACGTGTTCGGTCTCGTCTTTATCGCGATAAAATTACGGAAACGCTCGGTTTTGCTCGTAAAATTTATATAAAACACAAGTCTTTTAAATAAATATGTTTTGTTGTAATAGAATGATTTTAAAGAAAATCATTTAAATAAAATATCTCCGTTTATTTTTATTAAATCAATTATTTAAATAAATTAATTCGTTCGTTTTCGTTTAAGGTTGTGATTCCTAATAAACGTTTTAAGTTTTCATTTATTAATTTAATATCGTTTGATATTATTTCGTTATCTCGTCGAAACGCGTTACTTACGTACGTATTCGTAAAGATCGTCACCTTCGCGAATTCGACGCTCGTATCGTATTTCGATTCGATTTACGTTTTATGGAACATCGTTTCAGAATATTATTCTCAATAATTATATTCGTGCGAATCGTCACCCACGCGAATACATTATCAAGTTAATATTTCTGAAATAATATTCACGTTTAATTAATAATCGTAACCTCACAATTGCGTACTTATCTTTTATAAAACTTCCATTGTTTTGTTAACTTTAATATTATAAATTCCAATCCAATGCCCACTAAACCAAGTCACTGACACATCCGTGATAGACCGAAATATGCATATGTATAGGGCATATGTAGGGGTCATTCGTAACTGCCCCAGCCACAGTCCCACCACTATTTCGATAAAACATGACCATGTGTCCTTGACTATGTTTAGCAACCAAACCATAACCAACTCCTAATCCCATTCCATTCCATCCAGAACCCATGAATCATTGCCTTTAACTTTGGTTAATTGCATTGGTTTCATGTACCACTCCATGGATCATGTCTTTAACTTATGTTAATTACATAAATTCCATGTATTGTCACATATACTCTTTGAGAATATTGATGTTTGAGATGTGTTGAATGGTTATGTGGTTGATTATCTATGACTATCTATGATTATCTACAACTGTCTATGATTATATGAGATATGTGATAATGTGTTTGTGTTTTGTGTGTTTAGGTTATGGAACGGACTATCTCACAGGTACTCATGTGGATTTTCTCAGAAAAACTATAAATTTTTATACTCATTTCATAAAACATTTTTAAATATAAAAACTTATAATTACTCACCAACTACTTCGTAGTTGACACTTGATTTTTACATGTTTCAGGTAATGAAGCTAAGTAGGTTGAGGAGGATGAACTCTCATATTTTGGACATCATCACTTAGGTTCTTGGACTTAGCTAAATAACTGGAATTATGGCGATTAGAATTTAGTTAGATAGCTAAATCTGTTTTGTATTTGATGTAACTAATTCATGATGAACATGATTTTTGTGTAATTAATTTGGTTGATTAAATGATATGTTATGATTTAAATTAGATGCCCACGAGCTTATGAACAATATACACATCCCTCGTGGCATCCCGATGTTTCCGCCATCGGTCGGGGTGTTACAGATTGGTATCAGAGCCAGGTTATAGGTAATTAGGTTACTATAAATGGTTGACCTAGTCTATAACCGTAGGATACCCTAGTATGAAGCTATTTCATACACTAGTTATTATATTCAGGATTTCATGCTTATGTGTTTATTACATGTTATTTGAACTTCTGATATATAACTGCCATGTATATGATACTTGTTGATTATCTTTGATTGATTGTGCCCTCATGATTCGATAAGGACATACACGTGGTGTATCGTAAAGGTGGTGGGACGGTGGCTGGGGCAATTGCGACTGACCCCTACATATGCCCTATATATATACCATTTACGGTACATTAGTGTCACACCCCCAAATTCCCACTCGTGGTGTCAGTCCACGTAGGTGTGACGTGGCCAGGATCACAACTCATGGTCATATAAAACGACTCTATATGAGTTACACAATCACACTGATTTGTAAAACAAACATGTTTTCAAATAAAGCAGCGGAATAGTTCATATCAATAGCAGCGGAAATGTAAGTTGTTACACAGCGGAAAGAAAATAGTTTTAAACACTACATAGTTTGATTGTTTCAAAAATAAAATCAATGTACACAAAGCCTAGGACATGAGTCTATATGCCAGTCAGACTCCTTAGTGCTTCCTTGTGCGCGTCCTAGCGTGTGCTCCGTTAGTTACCTGAGAATACATGCGAAAAGTGTCAACTAAAAAGTTGGTGAGTTCACAGGTTTAGACAGACAGAAATAGTAAACAGACATATACTGGGTATGTTAAGTTTAGTTGTTGGATACTACGATCCATGGAGTGTGTCAGTTCATCTTACCGAAACTTGATTGTTTCTGTTTGCCTCCGCGGGTCATCACTGAACCCGACATCACATCGAAATTACACTCGTTATGACCTCCAGTCAACATTGGTGCCGAGTGGGGTTAGTTAAACCCAGTAGTACTACGTAATTACGACTCGTTTGTTACACAACTAACGGTAAGGATAAGTGAGGACTTTAAGCGATAATAGTTACACTCGAAAATAGTTTTACAACATACCAGTCATACATCTAAAACATGTGCATAGCAATTCTCACCCCAATAGTTTAACAAAACAGTTAAGAAGTAAAAGTGGGGTTGTAAACTCACCTGAGTTTGAGTGGTGCGTGTTCTCAACAGGAATCGTGTAGCTCGCCGGCTAGTAGTTACCTATATCACATAGGT
Organism: Mikania micrantha; assembly: GCA_009363875.1. NCBI lineage: Eukaryota > Viridiplantae > Streptophyta > Magnoliopsida > Asterales > Asteraceae > Mikania > Mikania micrantha. The sequence continues at coordinate 95,977,394 of CM018680.1, forward strand.
GTTATGAGTTTGTGTTTACATACACGTGGGTCTCACAGGACCGTGTTAGTGTTTAACAACTCTAAGTTGTTATGTGGGTCGTGTTGACCGTGTTTGACCTAACGACCCGTTGGTGACGGTTTTGGATCAAGTGTTCGTGTAACGTGCGGTTTAGTGTCGTGTAATGTGTACGGATACCAAAGTCACTTTCGTGAGGAAACTTACTGTTTATAGTAAGTTTCTATTTCAGGAAAGTTTCCAAATTAGGCAAGTCTTGTAAGAAATCATATTCCGTTTATTCTAGCATGCGTATTTATCCTAAGTGAGCATGTTATCACATAACACATAGTTACACATAGTCGGTTTAGCATGGTTTGCATGTAAAAGTTACCATAATTAGAAGGTTGCACAAAACTACAAATGTGACTAAGTCTAGATACAAATCTCATCCTAATATCATCTTCTTAGTCCTAAATAGCCATTTTATAATATCCGTTACGACTAGCATGTGACAATTCATCGACTTTTGCAAGATAAAGTTACTATATTTAGTAACTTATGAAAAATACACAAAATACATACTTTCAACAACATCAATCCTTCCACATCATCATTTTAACATCAAAGAAGCATATTAGACACACAACATTATCAAAATCAACATTTCTCAACAAACTTATGACAAAAAGTTACTATATTTAGTAACATTCATGAAAATCACATTTTACACAATCCCAACAATCTCAATGCATCTAATAACCATCGTATTAACTTCTAAACATCATTTTAGACATAGCTTACGGATCTAAACACATGCATTAAGCCATTTCATCATAAATCACAATTTTACAACATTAAAGTTACTATTTTTGGCAATAATCACCAAATGACTAAATCTTGACATAATCAACACTTCCAATCTCTTACATCATACCCAATATCATTAATAATCACATTTCAATATCAAGAATCATGTGAAACATCATAGATCGTGCATGCATGTGGTTTTTAGTACCCATTTCATAGCAAAATCGACAAATAATCATCTAATCTCATCAAAATCATCATAGATCATTATTAAATCATCTAATCAGTAGCTATAACATCGAAAATCAGATTCATAAAACCCAAAATTCGTGATTTTAGACAAGATTGAACTCAAATACTACCTCACAAAGCTTCTAATCCACGAAATGAGACTTGAGCAGCTTCTGGAACAGCTCTACGGAGGCTGAGATTGACTCAAATGCAAAGAACAAGAAGGCAGGATGTTCTTGGAGCTTCCACAAAGCTTCAATCCTTCAACTATGGCTTCCAAGGAGCTCAATCTTGCTTCTTGCTGCTGATTATTGATGTAACAGAGTGAAAATGGTCGAGGGAGAAGGTTTCAGTCGAGAGGTGGAGTGAAAGAGTGGTAAAAACGATTAACATTGGGTTTATAAAGATTATATGCGTGTTGGGGTCGTCGCGTACCGCGACGAATGGCCAAAAAGCAACATCGCGTAGCGCGATGATTAAAATAATCATTCGGTTCCCGAAACACGCCGCGTATCGCGATGGTGGAAGATGATCGGTCGTCGCGTACCGTGATGGATTTCGAGAATTCAAATTCTCCCGCCTAGGCTTCGCGTACCACGAAGGCCCAATTGGGTGCCCATCGCGTACCGCGATGGGTCTCGGTTGAGCTCAATAAGCCCAATTTCATTGTTTTGAATCGATTTTCCCGAGTTTCTCAATTACGGACATCGTTTCTCGACTTATGAACATTTCTCTACTAATTTAGGTTCCCCGGAACCTAATGTGCAGTGAAAGTGTACTGTGGTTTGATCCGTTCACCAACGTTCGATATTCAAGACACGTGCGAGTGTTGTGCGATAATTTCTCGAATTATCGGTGCGTTTGAACTGTTGTGCCACGTGTCACACTAAACATTCAAAATTCTAGTGCCATGTATGAAGGGGCAGTTGCGACTGACCCCTACATATGCCCTATACATATACCATTTGTAGTATATCGGGGGTCTGTCAATGTCAGGAACATAGGATATTATTAGGAAGTGTTGTACGGTTGATGTTGATGGTATGTTGATTAAGGTCGGTTTGGATTGACATATGTGATGATAATATTTGATGGACACATATAAATACACTTATGAAACACACTTATTGGACACGTGGGGTGTTACACTTTCAAAAGCTTGGGTCGATGTGTCGGAAGACCCTATTGTTGGTAATTACTTTCGTTTTATTATTTTAAATATTGTTAATTATTTGTTTAAAATTGTTAATATTTTTTTATTTATATATTGTTTATAGGTCGTAAGTCGTAACAAAAAAGAACCGGACTTTTGGAATAAAGTCCAAAGTCATTTTTTCCAAGCTATGGGTCGTGGAGAGTATCGTACAAATGATATGATCTCTAGAAAATGGCGGGACATTAACCGAAAGGTTAAAAGGTTTAACGGGATTTATTCCCAAAAATGGCAAACTCGCCGAAGCGGCCAAAGCGACGCCATGATCGAGAGTGAAGCGGTCGATTAATTTAGATAAGAGTTTAACACTGCCTTCACACTTAAGCGAAGTTGGGAGATTATGAGAAAATGTCCTAATTGGGTTAGAATCCCGACTGGTCAAGGCTCGACCTCAAAGCGATCAAAAGCATCATCTACCGATAGCCCCGGCTCGTCGGATGCTCGAGTTCAAATAAATCTCAACGACTTCAATGAAAAAGAAGAAGACGAGCGAGAGGATTTGACCCGTCCGATTGGGAGAGATCGTGCAAAGGTCAACCGAACAAGGGCGAGACGGGCCTTTTCATCTCAACCGATCCCGGATTATACTCAAGGTATGGAAAAGTTATCTCAACGAATCGGTGACTTTAACGAATTTAAACGGGAACGTCAACGGTTGGTAAAGCTACAACTTCTATTCACCAACACCGACTACTTAACCGGGATCGATCGTGAGATTGCCATACGGAAGAAGGAAAAACTTCGAAATAAATATAGAGATAATTAGCTAATTTATTTTATTAATTTGTAATGTTTATTTATAATTTTATGTAATTTTTTAATTTATGATTAATTATATATGGTTATTCTAATTTAAAATAAAAATAAAAATATACAATATGACATCATCACCAATCAAGGGTCATTTTCACCACAAGTAGTAGAGTGTGTGGTTGTAATAGGTGCCTATGTGACTTCTAAATGAAGTGGTTGGGGCCAAAGAGCGTAACCCATAGTCTTAGAATTAAATGTCTTGTAATTACAGGCTAGAATGGTAATAATTGAATTCTCATAATACAGGCTGTAAAATAAACTTTTTAAATTTTTACGTTGACGTGATGCGTCTTCACAAAGTTTCATCAAAGCCTTTCAGTTGCCACACACACACAGGTCAACAGCAACAACAACAACCATTAAGTTCCATCCCTCACTAGTCACTACCGCCCTGTTCGCTGCCACCAATTCTTCTAACAGATCAACAACAGCCGTGGTGGTTTCCGCAAAGAGGGCGACTCTTGGTGATTGTTGACAGTGATCGATACATCAACGGAGGTGGTGAGGGTAGATTGTATGCTGACAATACTGGTTGATTTCATAAATAAAATTGACCTAATTTTACCCGTTTTGACGTGTATGCATGTGTCCCCATTAATTTCAACCTGTTAGTTTGTTCAGGTACAGTTCATCTCAACCTACTTCAACCGGTTTCAATTCCTCTTATACAGGTCAAGATCGCTGGCCATAGGTTGTTGATCTGTTGCAAAGGTATATATAATCAGTTGCCTCCCACTAAAATCCTCTTGTCTATCATGTCTCCTACAACTGCAGTTAAGCATTACAAAATTACTAATGGTATATATGCATGACTATATATGCAGATGCAACCGCTGCCACAACACCCCCAGCCACCACCTCAACAGCCCCCGCCACCACCACAGCAGCCCCAGCTGCAACAGACACCACCACCTCAGCCACAACACCGACGTCGGAGAAGAACCGGCGAGAAGAAGACCATACCCGGAATTTATTCTGGTGTAGAGAACGACAAGCTAAAGGCTCAACAATAGAGAAAGTAGAGACTGAGGCGACCTAGACCGAAGGTTAGCCTGAGAAGACCGATAGCTGGCCAAAGAAGATTGAAAGAAATTGGCCGGAAGTTTGATTCCGGCGTAAGGAAGAAGACCAAAGACCGTAGAAAGAGACCATTACCGGAGGAAATTCCGGCAAAGACGGACGAGCCGCAAAGAAGACCGGCGGCTTAAAAGAAAGTTAGACCGAGATCGATCAGGTGGTTGCCTGAGATAGAAAGTCAGACCGAAATTCGCGAACTGAGAATGAATGGGTTCACATTGTACGCAAAGAAGAAGAGACCGTTGCTTTTCAAACCTGTTGGCTGTGAATTGTTTGAGAAGGAACAAAAAATTATATTTTTTTTGTTGTTAGCAGGTGACAATCAAGATACCATGTTTAAAGCAGGAAAATTTGGAAGAGCATGATGGCAAGTAAGAAGCAGGTAGCAAGTAGTCCGTTAATCAAAGCAAGGAGGCATGCGTATGTAGGTGAATTAAGCAGGCACACATGAATAAATTATGGTTGGAATTTGTTGAGAAGCAAGCAACCTGCTGGCAACTAGGTCTTAATATAAAGCAAGTTGATTAATAATTCAAGCAGGGCAATTCTCTTTTCCGGCAAGCTGCAAGAAATGTTTAAACAATAGCAATAAATTGTTTAAACAAGCTAGCAAGCAAAATGAAGGATTAGGCAAGAGAAGTTAAGAAAGAAAACCAAGTCTGGTGTTGCAAGAAAATCAAGATCGAAGCAAGTAGCAAGAAATGAACTTGTGTGGTTCAATCGAGAAGCAAGAAGAAAGACCGACATCAAGATTAAGGGGTGAATGTTGGATTAATCTTGATAATTCGGGTTCGGTTCGTGTCAAGTCGGGTCGATGGTACGGGTCAAAATAAAGACGTGATTAATATGAGCACATGTAAGTTTGATTGATTCTTCCGATATTGAAGGATGAAAACTTGAACGTGGGAGATCGTAGAGTGAACGTTAGTTTGTGGGTGTTGACTCGATTGTACGTAGGTAGCTTTGAATTTCCAGTAGGTTTGTTGTAAACCTATTTAAAGGCATGTTTATTTTGCATGAAATAAGACCGAAGAAGAAAGCGTAGTTTAGATCGTAATTTTTCTGTAGCATATTCACATAACTATTTTGAGTGTGTAAGTGTGTGTGAAGGGGCCTGAACCAACAAACAGCCCCCGCCACCACCTCAGGAGCCCCAGCCGCCACCATCTCAACAGCCTCCGCCACCACCTCAGCAGCCCCAGCCGCCACCACACCCCCAGCCACCACCTCAACAGCCCCAGCAGCCACCGACGCCCCAGCCACCGCCACCTGCATAGCCACCGCATCCACCTGGTCCAAACCTAGAGGTGGCCAAACCGATTTTTTTTCAGGAACCGGAACCGGTTCCTGAGACCCACCAGTTCCTCCAAACCGGTTCCACCCAAGACCCGAACCGGTTCCGTACCCGGTTCCACTCCCAAAAGACCCTATTCGTTGTACCCGGTTAGGGTAGGGTCCTAAACCGGTTCATGTTTTAGAACCGGTTCCAAACCGGTTCCACTTGTTTTTTTTGTTTTTTTTTTCCTTAAACTATAAACTAATAATTTATAAACCCTAATAAAACCTTAAACTAATAATTAATAAACCCTAATAAAACCTTAAACTTATTAATAAACCTTAAACAAATCAAAGAATTTAACCTTAAACAAATAAAACCTTAAACTATTATTTAATTTGATTTGTTTAAGGTTTAATTAGGGTTTATTAATTAATTATTAGTTAAATGTTTGATAAGTTTAAGGTTTTATTATGTTTGATTTGTTTAAGGTTTAATTAGGGTTTATTAATTAATTATTAGTTAAATGTTTGATAAGTTTAAGGTTTTATTAGGTTTGATTTGTTTAAGGTTTAATTAGGGTTTATTAATTAATTATTAGTTAAATGTTTGAATCGGTTAATAATAACAAATGTTAAAAACAAACATAAACTCATTAATTATTTTAAGTAGTTTAAAAACGAAAGAAAAGTTAGAAACAACTAATAAAACATTAAAATCAAAAATTTGTGTCGTTTTGTTGCGAACGACTGAAGTTAGCTTCAAATGCGAGTTCTTCGTCGGATAGGCCGGGTGATAATCCTTCTTCAACTTCTTTGTCATGTACTTTTACTTCAATGAATGTTTCATCTTCGAGGGTTGTTTGATCTTGAATACGATCGATCGAGTCCAAATGATCCTTTAAACATATGCATATTTCTACCGACTCGGGAGTGAGTTTTGTTCTTCTTAACGACAAGACCCTGAGTTTTGTTCTTCTTAACGACAAGACCCTGCCACTAAGAGAAAATGCAGATTCCGAAGCTACCGTGGAAGCTTGGACAGTTAGTAAATCACGGGCCATGGCGGCAAGAATCGGAAACTCGGATTCCTTTGCTTTCCACCAAGCCAAAATATCAAAATTGCGATATGACTCGGCCGTCATATTAGATACGTAATACGTACCACTATACCGGCCGAGTTCGCTTGAAGGGGTATTACCCCTTTGACGTTTTGCTTTTTTTGCGTTTTTTCGCGTTCGGGATTGCGTTTTGAGTTGTGTGATCACTCCATACCACCCAATACCTATTTATACTAGTTTAGGGGGTTAAAAACGGCTAGATTTGAGCTCCAAACGGTCAAAAAAGGGCTAGAAATGGATCTCCAACGTTCATATTCGTTCTAACGGCTATAACCGGTTCCTAACCGGTTCCGGGTAGGAACCGGTTCCGGTTCGGGTCCGGGTACAAACCGGTCGAGTGGGAAAAACGTGGAACCGGGTCCTAACTTTCGGGTACTACCGGGTAGGGACCGGTTCTTGAAAAAATCGGGTAGGAACCGGTTCGGTTCTGGGTCGGGTCGGGTCCAGGAACCGGTTTGGATGGCCACCTCTATCCAAACCTACCTAACATGGCTCTAGTTCAAGGTATATGTGTTACCCATATATTTAATCTTTTGTTCCGTTTTAGATAATCAACTTAAATAATATATGAAAATTAAGTAATTGTGTGTTTCATTTTATACTGCGCGCGTTCTTTTATTTCATTTCATTTAGAAATTCAACAAGTAGTTCCTTGGATTATGGTATACTAAAAGATGTAAACGATTTCCGGTTTATGTGTTTAAAAACTATAGACAGATGTAGTAAAAGAAATTTGAAAGTCTAATTTTAAACAAATGTAGAAGGTGAATTGTTAAAACTTAAATTTAAAAATAGAGTAAATTATGGTTTTAACCCATGTTATTTTATTGATTTAATTATTTCAACATAAAATAGAAATTTTTATCAATGTAGTCCCATGTGGTTTAAAGAACTAACGGTTTTGGCCCCCAAACCTAATTATAGTTGGGTGCCATAACCGTTAGTTATTTAAATCACAGGACCTGAACCGTTAATTGTTTAAACCACGTGGACTGAATTGATAGAATATTCAATTTTGGATTGAAATAGTTGAAACACTAAAACTACATAGCGCAAAACCCATAATTTACGTACTCTTCATAATATAATATTTCACATCCAAATTAGTAATACTTCTATTGGAGAATCTATGGAGATTTTTAATGACCCTTGACTATTAATTACCATTAATTGTAGTATTTGGTTACATCATGGGCAAGGTTTACTCTTACATACAGAGGTGTGACTAGGGATGTCCACGGTACGGTTCGGTTGGTTTTGCAAAAATTTATAAACCAAACCACTACTTGCGGTTTCAAAATGACAAACCAAACCGACCATGTAAGTTGTGTAAACCAAACCGATCGGTGACCGGTATTGACGGTTTTACGCTTTTGCGGTTTAACGGTTTTATAAAAAAAAATAAAAATGTTTAATGTAATGATGCAAAAGACCATAATCCCATCTAAAATTCAAATTTCAAAAGTCGAAAACATAATCTAAAAGTCAACCATTATCCAAAAAACATAACTAGTATAAAAAGAGTGATGAAAGAACTTTGATCAAAGATCTTCTTTAAATTAATAATATTATCATCATAATTTTCCATTTTAATACAACTTGTTAGCAGTTAATAAAGATAATAGAAACCGAAGATGCAAGGTAAATGAAAAAAACACTAACTTAGGTTTTTTTAATAATTTTAAGATACATGCACACACACATACATACGTACATACACACACACACACATATATATATCCAGCAGCAGCTTGAGCTCAGTCAGCGGCTCGCTCATACCAGCGAGCAGCTGACGTGACGAGTGGATCGGTTGAAGGATCTGATCTCGTGGCATGTGCATGTTGAGCTTAGGCATGCTCATGCGAAGGGTGTCCAGCTCCCTGCAGTTCCGCAACCACGAGAATATCCTCCTCCCCTCCACCTCCACCTCACGATGGTTAGTTAGTATTTTCAGTTATATTTGTATTTGTTAAACAAACACTTGTATTCATGTTTATGTTTTGTATATATTTGGTTGTTTTGGTTGATGATGCGTGTATATATTTGGTTGTTTTGGTTGGTGATGCGTGTTTATTATTTAAATATGTTTTGGTTAGTGATGCATTATTTATCATATTATTCTGTAACATCAATATGTTTAGACAAATAACGTCATTTATATATCAATTAATTAATATATTTAAATTATTATTAAATCTAATAATTAAAAACATTTTTAGATTTCAAAACTAAAAGTTTTAAAAAACAATTAAAAATAAATGAACCGAGAGACCATAAAACATAAAAAAACAAGTTTTAAACACAAAACTACTAGATTTTTACAAACAAAAAAACATGCGTTTAAAAAAATAACTAAACTTTTTACCGTACGAGAGATACGACGTCGTAAAGTATAAACGTAACGAGAGATACGTCGCAAAATATAAAAAATAATTTTTAAACAAAACTATTATATTTTTAATTTTTTAACAAAACTACTATATTTTTACACCCCAAAAACATACTCAAACCGCCCAAAACTGCCGAATTTAATTTTTTTAACCCTATACGCCCTGTAGTGGTCACTACGTGGCGTATATGTCTGACAGCTGACAACAGAATGTCTGGCTCGTTTAAGGTTGCCAGTTTGCGGTCAAAACGCCCCGTAGTAGCCACAACGTCTGGCGTATGGTTGGCGGCCGGGTGTTGAAATATAATTTTGGAGTGTGCATTTAACCCCACCCATATATAAACCTACACATGTAACATGTGTATTGTGAAGGATTCAGCTTTTTTAGAATGAATTTTCTTATAATTACATTTACAGGCTGGAATAGTCGTTAAGAATTGAATTCTCATAATAACAGGCTAGCTGGAATGCATAAAAAATGGAATGCATCTTCACGTACAAACTTACATCAAAGCTTTTCAGTTGCCTCACACACACACACACACCAAGTAATTTCAACCTGTTAGTTTGCTCAGGTACAGTTAATCTCAACCTATTTCAACCGGATTCAATTCCTCTTCTACAGGTAAAGATCGCTGGCCATAGGTTGTTGATCAGCAAAGGTATATATTATCAGTTGCCTCCCACTAAAATCCTCTTGTCTATCATGTGTCCTGCAACTACTGCAATTAAGTATTACAAAATTTCTAATGGCATTTATGACTATATATGCAGATGCGACCGCCGCCGCGATCGCCGCCGCGACCGCCGCCACTACCTCCACCGATACGTGGTCGTCCAAACCTACCTGACATGAGTCTAGTTCAAGGTATATGTGTTACCCATTTAAATCGTTTGTTCCGTTTTAAATAATCAACGTAAATCATATATGAAAATTAAGTAATTGTGTGTTTCATTTTATACTGCGTTCTTTTATTTTGTTTCATTTAGAAATTCAACAAGTAGTTCCTTGGATTATGGCATACTAAAAGATGTGAACTGTTTCCGTGTATAAAAATTACAGGGACGGACGTAGGTAGTAAAAGAAATCTGAAAGTCTAATTTTAAACAAATTTTGAAGGTAAATTGTCAAAATTTAAAGAGTAAATTACGTAAAAGGTACTTTATGTATACATTAAATTTCAGATTTCATTCTTAATTATGTTGCACATCTTTTTTTTCTTCATGTTTTATAACAATTAGATCCTTTTACAATCACCAAAGTTATCTTTATTGTTATTTTTTTAAAATGACTATTTTGCTTTTTTTATTAAAAGAAGAAATATATAACTATGTCTATAGTTAAAAGTATGTTTTTTGTAATTTACTTATATGAGTAATTTTTTTTTTTTTTTTACTTTTATTCTTTTCAATTATTTCATTTAATAAATTTTTAAAGCTTATTAATTAATTGATCAATTTATTTATTTTATAATTAAAAAGTTATTCAATTATACTTTTTTTGTTTATTATTTTCATTTTCATTTGTTTAGTTTTTATTTACTATTCTATTATTTATTATAATTCAAAAAAAAATATTTGGTAATTTATTATAATTTTTATATCTAAAATGCATTATTTATAATTAATAAAAATAAAGTTGGCTATACCAATTTTGTTTATCAACTAGGTTAATTATTAAATTTAGGTATTTCAATATAAATTTGTTTTATATATTTATAAATTTAAAGGCTCATAAAGTCATAAGGACTTAAATTAAAAGAAATGATTGCTGGACCTAATAATCAATCTAAAAATAATATTAACACAATAAAAATATGAGGAGATTGCAACAATTAAGCCTCATGTTGAGTTTAAAAATGTATAGAAACGACTTTTGATTTAAAAATGATAAATTTTTAATCCAGGTTCATATAAAGTTAGATTAGCAACCAATTTTTTTTATTGTCAATTATTAAAATTATTACTTTTAAATGAGACTTATCTAACTCCGAGTCTTTAAATTTATAAATAATTATATAGTTATGATTTCAGAAAACCAATGTTAGCACGTCTAAAACCAAAGTGAAGGATTCAAACAGGCCATACACATTATAATTGACGCGTAAATAATTAGCTAATATAAGGTACGGTACAAGGAGGCTAAGGGGGTGTTTGTTTTTTTAAAAAAACCTCTTCTAACCTCTTCTAACCTCTTATGTCTGCGTCGCGCAGACGCGGAAAGAGGTTAAACTGTTTGTTTTCTCGAAGACATTTCATTAAAAAAGGTCTTCCTGACATCTTCTTGGCGCAGACATGGATCAACCTCTTCCCATGTCTTCTTGCCTCTTCTCAAGTTTCATCAGCCGACCACCCTTTCTCCTCAACCACCGCCGCCTTCATCCACCACCACGACCACCGTCGCCTTCGTCCACCACTGCGACCACCGCGACCACCGCCTCCTTCGTCCACCACCACGACCACCGCATCTGCGAAGAAGCATCCCTTCGTCAGAAGAAACCCTAGAACCGCGGTGGTGGTACTCCTATTTTAGCAAACCGCAACCACCGGTGATGGTGACGAAACCCTAGAACCCTTCAATCGCATCCCTTCGTCGGACGAATTCGCATCCCTTTGTCGCATCCCTTCCGTCCAATGAAACCCTAGAACCCTCAATCGCATCCCTTCCACGACTGTGATGGTGACAGCGGTGGTGGTACTCTTCCACGACGGTGATGGTGACAGTCGCGGTGGTGATTCGTCGACCAGAACCCTCTTCCATGACGATGATGGTGACACCGGTGGCCTCAATTCGAGCCGTGGGACGGTGTGGGGTTGGGTGAACAGCCGCAGGGATGGTGGGGTTAGGGTTGGGGTTCTTGGGGAAGAGGTTTTGAAAAATTGAAAAACAAACACCCTCAAAACCTCTTCTTGCAGAGGTTTGGTCCACCTGTTCTCCAAAAGAGCTTCGCAGACATGGTCCGCAGACTGCAGACGTTTTGCCTCTGAAAAAACAAACACCACCTAAGAGTTCTAAGTTTCATTAGATATTTATTGTATTTTTAAAAGAAATTAATTAAGTATCTGAATTGGAATTTGGAACTATTGATGCTGCTGCTAGGATCTAGCAGAGAAGAGTACCTTAAATATGGTGTCCCTCTTTACGAAGCTTCCATTAAATATAACTGGAAAGCCGCTAAAGCCATACTTGATAGAAAACCAGAGCTGGTGAGGTACAGCATCACTGAAAACGGGGAAACACCGCTTCACATAGCGGCATTGGCAAGTGGTGATTCGAAACGTGTGGAAGAGTTTGTGAAAAAGATGGTGGAAATGATGGGAGAAAAAGACTTGGAACTTCAAAATAAAAATCACAACACCGCCCTTTATTTAGCAGCTGTCACAGGAAACGTTGAAACAGTCAAGATTATGGTTAAGGATAACAGGAAACTGCTGACGATCCCGGGTGCAAATGGGAAAATGATGCCACTCTATGCAGCTGCTTTGTTTGGAAATAAAGATGTTGTTGATTATATCTACGAAGAATCCAGAATTTTGTCTGATGACGATGGTTGGAGTCGTGATAGTCGTGGCTGGCTTATTGAAAAACTTGTAGAGAATGACAAGTTCGGTACGTAAGCATTTTAGTATCCAACCTCCCTCCACATTAATTAGTTTTCTTGTTGTTTACAATAATAATTAATTAATATAAATTTAAATTTAAAAAAATAAAAAGGATATATTTTTTATTTTTTTATCAGATACGGCACTAAGGATCGTTGAAAAGTACCTATTCCATGATAGTACTGTTACGACTCTACTCAAACTTTTGGCTGGAAAGCCTGAAGCATTTCATGAAACAAACAAGTCAGGTAATCACCTCATTTTAATTTTGATATATCCATAAAAATTAGAGATAATATCATATATCCCTTATGAAACATCCAAATTGCATATATCTCAATATTAAAGTAAAACTACAAATATTTTCATGTTCCAAAATTGTATCTTAGTAAGGAGAATTGTGTAAATTGTTTGTAGTTAGTTTATTAAGAATAAAAATACAAAATACATAATTTTTCTAATTAAATGAATAAATATGTAATTATTTGGTTTAAAAAAGGAAAATATGTTTAATTGAGTTCTATGAATGGGTAAATATGTAATAAAGTGTTTTAGCAAGGGAAAATATGTAATGGATCCTAAAATTAAGTTGAGAACATGAATAATTTATTTAACCCATATATATGTTGGTTGTAGTGTTAGGATTAGGGTAGCAACAACTGCAAAATAATAGTTGTTGATCTATCTAGATCCAAGATGGGCATGACGTTACATCATGTCGCATATCGATATCCTAAGCTTGGTGTTGTATATTTTAGTATAATTGGATGTAAATGAATATTAAATAGTTGAAGGTGCGGAGTGTACACTTGTTTAATATTTTCTGAGCTCTAGATCAAGCACGGGGGTAAAAGGTTGCGCCCCCTTACGGGGTCCAAGGTGCAAAGCCTGTGGCGGTTCCTTGTGGGGTTTAGAACACCTAAACGAAATTTACTTATTTACTATGTTCGGAATTACGTTGACCCGAGATTTGATCCGTTGACTTTACCCGCCAAAACCAACCGCCAATAACTGCCATGCGGTTGGTTGGTGTTTAACAAAATTAATGAATTCACAGAAGCAAGAATCAACCGAAATTCATATTACAGAGATTCTCTCTATTGGATTATCTCAAAAATCAAATTTTTGAACTCAAAAGGGTAGAAATATTGATTTGAAATAGTGATTTCACACACGATCCGATAGATTTCCAAGCGATTATTGACGAATTTCTCTAACACTTGGATCCTAGCTGCAACAACATAGAAGATCTACGCTAGAAGGCTCAAGTGGATTATCATTGAGGGAACTCTGAGTCTATAATCTATAATCTATAAAAGATAATAAAATGAAGAATATGTCACACCATGACCGACGACGGAATACGTCGGGGCGCGATTGTGAATGCTCAAAAGCGCTCATGGTGCTATATTACAGTTTCAATATTTAAAACATCCATATTAATTTATTCAAACAAAACATTCGATAACATTCAATAACATACAATAGTTTAAAACAATTTACAAATGAAATCTTAAACAACGTTTTAATTATCTTGGTCCTTTAAACTTAATCTATGTCTTCGTCATATATCTTCATCTTAACCTGTTACATATGCAAAATAAAAGGGTCGACTATTTGCATAGTTGGTGAGCAATTCAAAACAGATTAATTTAATACGTATAAAAAGATGCAAAACTATTAAACTAAATAGAACAAGATCTAAAGTGTGTAAGTTTCAAGTAGCACAAAGCAAGAATTCAAACAAGTGATATTACAAAGTTTAAATCAAGACTAGCTAGGTCTTTGCAGTGTTGTAAAAATCGCGATTAGGCGGCCGATTAATCGGGATTAATCGGTAATCGGCCCTTAGCCGATTAATTTTAGCCTAGTCGCTCCATTAATCGGTAGTCGGTCATAGCCGGTCAAAATCGGACCTAGTCGGCCTAATCGGCTCTAGTCGGCCGATCAAATTAATCGTTTTTAATGTAAAAAATCGGTCAAAATACAACAAAATTGGGGTTTTCAACGATCCAGACTCCAAAATCACGCCTACTAACAACGATCGACCACACAATTGACCCAGAAAACTCACCTGCACGCAGACTCCATCGCGATTCGCCCCTGCTGCTCACAATCGTTGCACACAATCTCAAGATCGAGCATCATCGTCGCCTGTATTTGCCCTAATCGAGAACGGGAATGCGGGACGAAGAAGTGAAGAACGATCGGGATATGATTTATTGCTTATGGGCTATGTTGGGTTTCTTATTTATGGGCTTTTATATTTTTTTGGGTTGAAACTTTTATTATTTATGGGCTTTTATGAATTAGTTGGTTAAAATATGTAGGTATTTAAAATTTTATATGTAAAAAAATTGTATATATGTATATAATTTTGAAAATTACATATAAAATTCCAATCCGATTAATTCCGATTAATCCCGATTAATCCCTAGTCCCTACCTCACCGACCGACTAGCGATTAGCGATTTTTACAACACTGGGTCTTTGACTTAAACAATGTAAATCATAATGTTTATGTTTGTGTACATTTCACCTTTTTGACATAAGACATAAGTCATTGCGAAGAATGTCGCAACATTCTTATGCTACTATGTACTAGTATATATTTGATGTATGAAACGCTTCTAACCTAATTCCCACATAGCAATTAGCATATAAGTTCACACAACATCTAAATCATGTCTACTAACCTTAAGAGTTTGCATAATGTATATGTTTTTGACTCTATGAATATGTTTTTGCATAAAACATATGTAATATCCCAAAAAGTTACAAAATGAGGAAGAATCAAGAGCATCTAGTATAATGAGGAAGAATCAAGATCAACAGTTGTATCAAACTGGATGCTCTGAGGTTTGAACGTGTGTGGCCATACAACATCTCAAAGGAACAAGTATACCATCTGAATACAAATGTGGTTCAACCTAGTCAAACGAATGCAACGAGGATGGATAAACATTATGTTAGGCATAGCTAAATGAACGGACATCATAGGCAGGACTTGTTGGGCCTAACGAGCCTCTACAAGACTACACCAATTCTAAAGGCAGCCTAAACAAGGCTACCTAAATGAGACTAATGCCCTTAGCTAAGAACCTAAGCTCAACTACTTAGACTAGGAAAATAATAAGTAAACGAATAATGAAGAGAAGAAAAAGAGAGAGGAAATTACCTCAAAGAAGCTTAATGAATGAGACGATCTCAAAGGAAAGCAAGCACCTCCTCGTCGAGAGCATAAAAAAAACTATTATGTTCAACATCTCAAAGAGTGTTGCACTTGTAGAACCACCAAAATTTGGTTTATTCTACTTGTTTATACTTAACTATGAGTTGCAAGCTATAAGGAAAACTATGATATTTATAGGTGTTTAAAGTGACAAAATATTGGTTTTTGAGTAATGTGGGACAAGTTTAAGCTCTGTTTCGCGTACCGTTTTCGCATACGTTCATTGTTTTCAGAGTACTATCATATGGAAGAGAGTAATCCAACATTCAAGGTGTTGAGAAATAGGTTTAAACTTTGGATCTTGGTGTGAGTCAAGGGTCATGTTCTCAAACTTTTGTTTGTGATTGTTGCTTCGTTCAGGCTCGGTCTTATGCACCATTTGTGATTCGAACAAAATGGTAGTCAAGTTCAATGTGTTTGACCCGATTGTGAGAGACTGGATTCTAGGTAAGAAAAATTGTGCTTTTATTATCACAAAGTAATGTGGGACGTGTGGCCGACAAGGCATGCAACTTAGTAAGAAGGTGAGTGATCCATATCATTAGGGTTGCCGTGTTAGCCATGGGTCGGTATTCCGATCCACAACTCGATCTTGAGACAATAGGTTGTTTCTTGACACTTCAAAAAACAAGATTCCCGCCTAAAAAGATATAATAACCATAAGTGAAACACCTTGTTTCAAGACATCGAGCCTAATCAACATTGGATAACCAAGCAGAGAAGTTTTAACTGGTCTTGAAAAAGAGAGTCCATATTCAATCGTACCAGCAATATAGCGAAGAATATGTAATAGGAGCTTGCAAAAACTGACTGACTTGATTAACAACATACGACCATATTTGTTCGAATAATAGTTAAGTATTGTAATGATCAACTGTAGTAGGAGCTTGCAAAAACTGACTGACTTGATTAACAACATATGACCATATTTGTTCGAATAATAGTTAAGTATTGTAAGGCACCCACAATGGAACAATAGTGTGTGATATTGGGATATGGTTCTCCATTTGTAGAAAAGGTAACATTCGTGGCTAATGAGGTATGAGTTGGCTTAGCAATAGTCATATTGGCCTGTTCCAAAATTTCTTTAACATACTTGGATTGATTCAGAAAAAGGTCATCCTTGGTATATGAAACTTCTAACCCAAGAAAGTAGTTAAGCTCCCCTAGATCCTTAATAGTTAATTCTTGATCGAGTCTTTTGATGAAGGATCTGAGAATAACATCTTGATTTCCCGTTAACATTAAGTCATCAACATAAACCACAAGATACATTATAGATGAAACTTGTTTAAAAATAAATAAATACGTGTCAGCCTTACTGCATGTAAATCCATTAGCACACAAAAACATACTCAAACGATGGAACCAAGCCTGAGGGGATTGTTTTAAACCATATAGGGCTTGACGTGTCGTATCATTCTTAGCCACTCATATACAGCGGAAGACTTACGTTGACCATGAAATGCGAATAAATTTGAACTTTCTGAAACATTGTAATAGTTGAACAATGAATAGTGCTTACGGTGAAGAAATTACAAAATAATCATAAAACCTTAATTCGGTATTTTTACAAGGTCCATTGCCTTAGCACGCGAATGTGGTTTCATAATCCAATCTTCTATATATAATTAGCATCTTTTATGCATACCTTGACTTTCATGTCCCTGTGTTAACTGTATCACGAGCTAAAACATGTCAACTACATACGTAGTTGGTGAGTCATGGCCAATGACATTTAAATAATAATCAAATCAAGTTTGTGTGTACAAGTAAACTGGTTGACAAATCAAGTCTCACAACACCAAGTACTCGTCCGTCGACGATCCTAACGCGGTCTTTGATAACATATACACTACTCTAGTGCCACTGGTGCAGATACAATGTTGAATGACACACATAGGGTCCATTTTAGTGCTACACCAAATACTTTCATGTGACGTCAATAGCAACAACTCCACCTTAGTGGTAGTTGCCCGGCAATCCCTTATCCTCGTAGGGACTGGCCCATAGGCCGGGGTCAAACATTCAACCCCTTTGTGAATCATGTTCCTTATCCTTAGCTTCTAGAGCAAGGTACCTCCAATTTGCACGGATCCGTTTGAACGCGTATATGCCCCGAGGTAGTAGTAAGTAGGTCTTACGGTTACACCGGCCCACTCCTTCACCCTACCTTGATGATTTGCCTCTGACCAACATCCATAACCGGACGTACCTGAGTCTATGCAATGCTAGCAAAGAGGTACAGTTTATCTTACAGCAACACACATAAAAATCCTTTAAATAGATATCCATTAAATAAAATCATTTTAAAAGGAAGCTTGGATACATTCCCAAAACATGCAAGTAAAAAGGTGAGGTCAAGACTCACCTGAGCTATTTGATTGAGTAGATGATCATGAAATAGTAAGTTCGTCAAGTCTTGTTGAGTAAAAGCTAGTCACGCACGTACAAACCTAGTGTATATAAATATTTTAAGTTAACACGTGAGTTAAGGGAATGGTCTCATGACTTAATCCTAAATCCTAAAGACATATTACCAAATTTAGTAATATGGTAATAGTCGTAATCATAACCCGAGAAGGCTTCTATGATTTTTAGAACACTTGTTTTTGATCATACTTTCATCTTTTAAAAACATTTCTTACGAGTCCCTTCGATCATTTGAAAAATCCATTTTATCCTTAAATATACTTATATTATTGCTCATACTAGATCGAGGGAGTCTCGGCTAGTCAAACATGATTAATCAAGCCAATAATCATTTTAGGATCATTAACCATGGTAATGGTTTTAAACCATAATCCAGATTCTTGAAAGTTTGACTTTTAAAAGTCAACCATGCCCTCAAAATTTCTTTTTATAGTTTTTATACTATTCTGGGGCTCTATGACAAAATTCTAGCATTATATGTTTGAGTGAACTTGTATAAGCATTTTAATTCATGTATACTTGACTACTTATTCATCAACTTAGTTTTGTCCATTTAGTCAAAAATGCCTATTATACCCTACACTACCTTAGTTAGTATCTACAATCGTGTTTTGCATCAATTGAGCCACTAAAATCAATAACTTTTATATCTTTCAAATTGCATCACGATGATCAAGCTCGTGTCTTTGCAATAGTAGGTCGTCACCTACAAAATCCATGCCAAAACTTTTTCAACATTTGACTTTTTACACAACTTATACTTAGGACTTAATCAAAGAGGAAATCCTTAATTTATGACCTCTTTGAAACATAATTTTTCATGTACTAACGCACGAGTAAAGATCATATGATAAAGATTGTGGTACATGGTTATACCTTTCGAAATTGATTCGCGTACGCTAACCCTTCGAGACCAACATTCTATGATATCTGAATAAATCAATGTGTTGTGTTTGCTTTTACATCACGAGCATTTCTCTGGGTTTGAATCGTGCGTACAACCTTCAATGCTCTCAACACAACGTATCAAAACCTTTTTTTTTTTCACAGAAGCTGTTACAATCTGTTCTTATTTAACCAAGTAGTTCTATGTTTCTGATCGAAAAGTCCTTCAGTGAAAACCATCCTAAATGTCTTAGGAAGCTACAGTTCAAATATCATTACAATCCGACGGTTGGATCTCCGAGGATCGACGACTTTTTGGAACTGCATTTTCCCATTCAAATCCAAATAGTCTCGTTCTAAACTACTAAAACCACACCTTCAGGTGTCATCTCCAAATTCCCAACAATAAAAGTAAACAAGAATGTGTTAGGAACAACATATCCAAAAATGGGCTTAATCCAATGGTTATATTGACCGGGATCATTATTTCTTTAAGACGGCGTTTTCAAAACTCAATTCCGATCAGTAGACTTTAAGACCAGAAAATACATACCTATAAAGCTCTGATCGCAATTTTCTCCGGTCACTTTGAATATATATGTGTTGTGAAGAACATATCCAAAAATAAGCTCATTCCAACGGTTAGATCAACAGGGATCAGCCGTTTTTTAAGACTAGGTCAGCAAAAACGCAAACTCAGATTTAAGAAAAGGGTTTCATTCACGTTTTTGACCTTTAAGACGACTTTAGGAGATGATTTAAAGGAAACCGAGCTTACCATGACGTTCGTAGCATTGATAAATGGCAGGAGGGTAGAAATCCGACTTCGTCCGTCGTTAGACCGCTGTCGGACTACCAGAAAGTCGCTGGATTACGGCCAAGTGCTCTCAACTCTCTCAAACACACCTTTATGTGTGTGTTTTGCTTTTGGAAGATTGAAGAAATGTAAGAGGTAGGCTAGTATATATAACCCAATCATTAAACGCGTTTAAATCGCGTCACGAACACGTTTCGTGTCACAAAAACTTGTCGTGAATATATTTTTGAGACCGGGATGTTATGAGGATATAAAAAATATTCTCCGAATATTTATTTCGTTGGATATAGACATATAGTAGATCTAGTGAA
The DNA here is from genome assembly GCA_009363875.1 of Mikania micrantha. Taxonomy (NCBI): domain Eukaryota; kingdom Viridiplantae; phylum Streptophyta; class Magnoliopsida; order Asterales; family Asteraceae; genus Mikania; species Mikania micrantha. Next base: position 95,997,580 of record CM018680.1, read on the forward strand.
TAAACTATTCACTACGCGTTAAAGGTGCGTATATGATTCACTTAACTGTTTAAACGTTTTAGGATCTCGAATGTCATTCTTATCTTTCTAATATTATAAATATTCATTTATGAATATTTATTGATGCATTTATCTCGATACGCGCGTCAGTACGTTTAAACCATTAACACCAGTTAACCGCACGTTAAACGCAATTCTATCGTTTTCGCGTTCATACTTAGTGTTTAACTGTATGAATAGACATTTTTATCATATATTAATATTCTATTGTCATAAATACTTATTTTTCACATTTCCTTTAATAACGGATTATCTGACACGTTAATCGGTAAGTTGTACGTATTTTTTTACAACCACTAATAAAGTACGTAATGACTTATTAAACAAAGTCTGTTAATTTATTTGGGCTTAAGTTACATACAATGGGCCTTATCTGGGCCTCAATCATCACTGGACCTTACCATGCTTGATTGTTCAATTATCTAAACAAAGAATCAGTTATCGTATTGTTATGGATGTTACAGATGGACCCCGTTGATCGAGGTGTCATAGGTAAATCAAAAACAATGTAAAATTAGAGGCTTAGCTACCCATGATTAAAACAAGGGTAAGTAAAATAGTCTACTAAGGAAAAATTTGGAAAGTGCTTATCTTTAATTGATCATTTGATTAAACGAAGAAAAATGTAAACTTGGAATTTAATTGAATTAAGAAAACGTTCAAACCAACACACATAATTTCTAATTTAAAACCGATTAGTAAAAAGGTAATCACTTTCGGGTTTTGGTTAAAGATCGACAATGATTTGAGTTAAACTTAATTGGGAATCACAATATGATTTTGTTAATTGGTTTGATCAAAGTGACAAAAATGGAACAAACATTTAGATTTGCTCGTTCACACAATTATCAATTTAGATATGCAAAACAATCTACAAATACCAATGAATAAACGATGAAAGAAAACCGAATCACTCATGGCAAAACACATATACTTAAACACAAATAAATCGTTTAAATCAACCAAACCACAATTGAATTCGAGTTATCAAAACGAAAACAAACCCAAAACCTAAGTTTAAACATCAAATCAAAGTTCATCCACTAACCTAATTGCGCGGAAGCAATTACGAAGAAAAACTAGCCACTTATCGTCAGTAACACACGTTGCTTCTTGATTCGGATTATGATTCTATGAACTCGAATGGATTCGGAAGACTAAGATATGGGTTTAAATATGGTCAAGAAAAGCCAAAAACTTGATTTTCCCGGATGTCGGCGTATCATACGCCGGGCATGGGCATATGACACGCCCAAGATTTTCTGCCAACGCCCAAAACTAGGCGTATATACGTCAGGTGTATGATACTTCAGACTAGGCATATCATACGCCCAATCTGACTCCATATTCAGGTTCGTCTTGTCGAAAAACACAATTTTCATATATTATGGGTCTCGTAACTCATCTCCTAGCCTGATATATGCCTCTTCCAAATTTTAAAGTTTTCATGACTGATTTTGATACATTTGTTAGCATTTTCATCTAGTTAACATCTCTGGTCATCTATCTAACTTGTTTTTACCTGCAATTCACAAATGGATGAGTTTGTTCACGAAGAAATAAGTGGTGTTGAAGGAAGATGCCACCATTGATGGGTGGTGTGTTTTGAGGAGATGATTAAAAGGATGAAGATGGTGATTAAGAAGGAAGAAAGGAGAGGTGATTGGTTGGAATGGGAAGGGAGGGGTTGGAAAGGGAATGGTGTGTTTTGAGGAGATGATTAAAAGGATGAAGATGGTGATTAAGAAGGAAGATGCCACCATGAGTTAATATAATGTTTACTAACTTGATAATTGTCACTTACAAAAGAGATGAATATATACACGTACAAATAATGTTCTAGGGATGAACAATAAATATAACTAATTAATGATCTACTTAATACACTTGAACACAACGGTTTTGTGAATTGGATAGACGATGTTTTTTCTTTTTGTTGAAACTAAAACAAACTTTTCTCTCTTGGAGATTACAAAGAATCTTACGCTATTTATAGGGAAAACTTCATACAAATGTAACAAACTTTTAAAAGTGTTCCAATTAAGTCACTTAAACTTTTTTTGTTCTAATTAGATAACTCAACATAGATTGAGTGTTCTAATCCTATGTTTTTTACACTTTAGAAGGTAACCATGCTTACATGGCATTTAACATGTTGACATGTCATTTCTTTTTTGTTTCTTTCTTTTTTAATATTAATATTGACATGAGAATGATCTAGCATTTTTTTTTGACTTTTAATTAAAAAAAATCAATTTACTAGCAATTAACTCATTAATTATGCCTTTCTTCCTGCTCAATCTTCTATTCTTCTCCCTTTCACATGCTGCCATAGATCATGGAATCCACCGCCGTCTATAGCTCCAATGCCTGCACCTCCGGTTATACCATTGTTCTTCAATATAACATCAAAAACCAACGCTTCAATACATTATCCACCCCCAAACCAGCCAGGATCATAAACACTATCACTAAATCGTAGGTCCAAGCCGTCGTGATTTGTGCTAAGAGTTCCGGTGTTTAGATCTAGTGAGAGGCCCCGAGCCCCTCGGTTGGCAAACATCATACCCATAGTCCTTAAACCATATTTACATTATCATAGCAGCGGAATTTAAGGTGATTACATAAGTAAAGTACACATATTAAAACATAACCCACTCTTCTAATAGTCATATAATACAGCCAGTCTATGCCAGGGGTAGTCTTCAACGTATGCCATGAGTCTTCCTGGTCTCCTTTCTCACACTATTAAACCTGATATGCATGTAAAACAAGTCAGCTTTATGCTGGTGAGTTCTAAGTTCATTTCTTAGAAAATCCTTATCCATTCATGTTGTCATATAGCATAATCCAAATACATAACATACTTGTTCTTATATCATAATTTCATCATATACATGTCATCATAATATCATTACATAATATACATATCATCATAACATCATTCATACAGTGAAGGAACTTCACCGTCAACTGTTGACTCTGAAGTCAAACAGGCTTGTGCAGCACAAGGCTCTATAACTATCAACCCGAAGTCGATAACTTACACATGCATAAGATTCCATCAACTGGCGACACACAGTCGGCAGGCCTGTTTTTACGCAGGACTTCTTAATCATCATAAGCAAAAGCGGCTACTTTCACCGCTGTGCTCAAGTTTTGCTCAACCGTAGTCGACAAAACCACAGTTCCTCCTCGACCTCGGTCGAGTGTCTTATGTTCCTCCTCGACCTCAGCCGAGTGTCTTATGTTTCTCCTCGACCTCAGACGAGTGTCTCATGTTCCTCCTCGACCTCAGTTGAGTGTCTCATGTTCCTCCTCGACCTCAGTCGAGTGTCTCATAAAAAAAACATAATCATTTCTTTCTCAACAGCAGTTGAGACTTTAAAAACATTCGTTATATCTCAGCTGAGATTCGTAAAATCATTTATTTCTCAATCATCATTGAGACTTAACGTATTCATTACATCTCAGCTGAAATTCTTAAAATCATTTACTTCTCAACCATAGTTGAGACTTAAAACATTTCTTTATCTGAAAACATATTTTTTTTCCTGAAAGGACCAGGTGGTGGAAGTAAGAAGATACAATGACAGGATCATGATGCTGAGGATGGTGATAGGGGAGGAGGCAATTGCAGTGGTGAGTGCCTATGCACCACATGTTGGGTTGGGAGAGAATGAAAGGAGAGAGTTTTGGGATGGCATGGATGAAGTAATGAGAAACATCCCAAGAGATGAGAAGGTCTGCATAAGAGGAGACTTCAATGGACACATTGGGAAGAAGGAAGACGGGTTCCCCATGGCACATGGGGGTTTCGGTTTCGGATCCCGAAACGAGAATGGGGTCACTCTTTTAGAATTTGCGGTGGCTCATGACCTGGGCATCATAAACTCGTTTTTTAAGAAGAGAGACTCACATTTGATCACGTTCAGCAGTGGAGGACGTGACACCCAGATTGACTACCTTATGATGAGAAGAAACGACCGTGGCAGGTGGTGGGACTGCAAGGTATTTCCGGGAGAAACGGTGGTGTCGCAACACAAACTCTTGGCAATGGATATTGTTATGCGGAAGAGGCTAGTAGATGAGAAGAAGAAGAACCCTCAGATTAAGTGGGGTGCTCTGAAGGGGGACAAGGTAGAGGTGTTCAGTAACAAGGTTCTGGAAGGGAGACATATCAGCATATGCGAAGACACAAATCAGTTATGGGATGAAATGGCCGAAAAGGTGACTAGAGCGGCAAAGGAGACACTTGGGATGACAACAGGTTACAAAAAAGGGCAGAAGGAGTCGTGGTGGTGGAACGAAGAGGTGCAGCTCAAGGTTAGAGAAAAGCAACAAAGGTTCAGGGAGTTTGCCAGTTGTAAGGAAACCACAGAGAGGGCACGACTGAAGACTAGATACAAAGAGGCCAAGCGTGAGGCAAAGAAGACGGTTTCAGAAGCAAAAACCAAAGCTTACATAGAGATGTATAATCGCCTTGAAACTAAAGAGGGAGAACATGACATGTTCAAGATCGCAAAGGCTAGGGAGAGAAAGAGACAGGACCTGGGAGTGGTGAAATTCATAAAGGGTGAGGATGGACGTGTTTTAGTAAAAGAATGAAATTAAAGACAGATGTCAGACATATTTTCATGACCTGTTCAACAAGAGAAACTATCAAGAAGAAGATGGAGGGAACACCGGGAACACGGGAACAGCTAGAAACAACTGTTATTGTAGACGTATCACCAAAGAAGAGGTTCTTACAGCTCTCAAGAGGATGGGAAGGAGAAAGGCGGTGGGACCTGACGATATCCCAATTGAGGTATGGAGATGTTTGGGGGACGAAGGATTGGGATGGTTGACATTGTTGTTCAACACTATACTCAAAACTGGTAAAATGCCAAACCAATGGAGAAGTAGTATTTTAATTCCCCTATACAAGAACAAGGGAGACGCCCAGTGTTGCGAAAATTACAGGGGGATCAAGCTGCTGAGTCATACTATGAAACTTTGGAAAAGGGTAATCTAGACAAGATTGAGAAGAGAAACCCAAGTTACGGCAAATCAATTTGGATTTATGCCAGGAAGATCGACAACGGAGGCGATACACATTTTGCGGCAATTAATGGAGAAATATAGGGAGAAGAGAAAAGACTTGCATATGGTATTCATCGATCTTGAGAAGGCGTACGACAGCGTACCAAGACAGGTGATTTGGGATAGCTTGGAAAGTAGAGGTATTCCCCAGAGGTATATTGAGGTCATCAAAGATACCTATGCAGATGCTAAAACTAGTGTCAGAGCACCGGTGGGAGACACAGACTTCTTCCCAGTGGAGGTGGGACTACACCAAGGATCGGCATTAAGTCCCTTCCTTTTTGCGGTTATTCTAGATGAACTGTCGAGGTATATCCAGGCTCATATCCCTTGGTGTATGCTTTTCGCGGATGACATTGTCTTAGTGGCAGAAACAAAAGAGGAGCTAAATGTTCGATTAGAAGAGTGGCGAACCGCTTTAGAGCAAAGAGGCTTGCGCATAAGTAGGACAAAAACGGAGTACCTACATTGTCAGTTTAGCAGAGCAAACGTGGAAGATGAAGTTGATCATGTGACTATTGGAGGCCAAGAGGTGCCAAGGACGACAAAGTTCAAGTACCTAGGATCGTTTATACAAGGCGATGGGGACATTGACAGTGACATAGCGCATCGAGTCCAGGCAGGTTGGAAAAAGTGGAGAGCAGCAACGAGCATCATATGTGACAAGAAGATCCCAGAAAAACTTAAAGGTAAATTTTATAGAGCGGCGATCAGACCAGCAATGATGTACGGCACAGATTGTTGGCCGATTAAGAAGAACCAAGCAAGAAAGCTTGAGACAGCAGAGATGAGGATGCTGAGATGGATGTGCGGCCACACAAGGCTTGATCGGATAAGGAACGAAGTCTTCCAGTAAGGATTACAGGTGGCAAACATCTCGGACAAGGTCAGGGAGGGAAGATTGAGATGGTTTGGGCATGTGAGGAGAAGAAGCCAGTCGGCACCTGTTCGGAAAGTAGAACTTCTCATCGTGGAGGGTAAAAGGGGAAGGGGTAGACCGAGGTTGACATGGGATGAGCAGATTTGACAGGATTTAACAGAGCTACACCTCTCTGAGGACATGATCTATGTAGGAGTACGTGGAGGCGAAAAATAAAGGTGCAAGATACATAGAGCCTTTTTCTAGGGATCGTGGTTGTTGCTATTTCTTTGCTAGTTTGGGATATATGATATGAGTCTATATGTGTTATATACATGCTTGCGGGTTGGGGTTGTGGGTTAAATCTTTACTGTTCTTGGGATTTAAGATAGGAGATTATATGTGTTATATGCATGCTTGCGGGATGGGGGTATGTTTGTTTGTGTATGATACTGCATGCTTGTTTTGTTTGGTTGCTTAAATGTCATAATGGGTTATAGTATAGGAGATTATATGTGTTATATGCATGCTTGCGGGATGGGGGTATGTTTGTTTGTGTATGATACTTCATGCTTGTTTTTGTTTGATTTACTTTAATGTCATAATGGGTTATAGGTTTGGTTTCTCTGTTGGTTTGTTTTAGTCTGGCTCGATGACCTATGTGGTTAGTGCTTAACTGCTTACCTGCTTATATGTTTAAGTTTAAAACGTTAGTGCTTTATCTGTATGCTTTACGCTCCTACTTTTCGTTACATGTTTTCAAAAAAAAAAAAATCGGGTTTTCTGAGCCAGGGGACTCTAACGAAGCAGCCTCTCTATTCTACTTGTAGATAGGGGTAAGGTGTGTCTTTATCTTTCCCCTCCCAGACCCCACTTTAAGTGGGATTTTTACTGGGTACGCTTGTTGTTGTTGTATATTTTTTTTCCTGAAAACAGGCTTTACCTGACCATAATCAGGTTAAAATCACTTTCATACAATAACTTTACACATACATACAGTCATTTTCATAAAATAACTTTATAACATGCATATCAGCCCAAAGCATTTAAAACAGTTAAACAGGGCTCATAGAACTCACCTGATATCTTACAGTAGCAAGATTCCTCGTAAACTGATACTAATGATGTAACTCTGCATTAGTTTACACTTAATAAGTTATTTATGTTTTAACCTACTGATTAGATCTTTCTGAACGTTTAATATCAAAAGACATTGCCTTATAAGTCATCAAATAGTTAATGTTGTTGATTATAATGCTAAAACAGTTCCTAAACGGATTAATGGCTTAGAAATGATCAATCCTTATCATTGATTACCCAGATATCATGAAATATCACAATGTAGTCTTAGAATAGGTTTAATAACCATGTTTAACATACTAATCTGACTGTTATCATAAACATCAGATAATCGTTTCAATGAGTATGTTAATAATTGTGATTAGTTTGAAAGACTTAGATTTAACCTTTGCATTTCAAAGATTAACCAAGCTAATCACCTACATTGTCATAATCAAATGGATTAAACCATTATAATCATAGTTGTGATTTCATGCAAACCGGGCATTACAACGGATCAAAACAAGGATTTAACCGTTAGAACATCGTGTTCTTCATTTCCAATCAACCCTAGCCATCATCTAGGCAATAATCAACAATCCTAACTATGTCATTATGTTCAGAATCAAGATCTAATCACTCAAAATTGAACTAGAAGGTTTAAAACGAATCATTACCTAATCTGACGGATTCCTGCGACTAAAACAACGATCAAGACTTGTAAACACGTTCCCTGGCTTCAAATATGTGATCTGATGGCTTTGATTTGGTGATTTGATGGTTAAACATCGAATACTTTCGTCTGGAGCTAGAAAAGGTTCGAGATATGAAAAAATCTGATCCACTGCACCGCCTCACTCGTCGCGTACCGCGACGAGGAGCCAAATAGGGCTTCGCGTACCGCGAAGAAATCCGGAGGATTTTAGATATTTTAGGTCCGTCGCGTACCGCGAAGGATCCTCAAATCTCCGTCGCGTACCGCGACGAGTCCAGAATTTCAACACTTTGAAAATTTTCTTCGTTTCGCGATTCCGGACAATCCGTAACTCCGTTTCACGCACGGTTTTCGCCTACGTTCATCATTTCTCGTGTACTATCAATCTGTAGTAATTACCATTGTCAATTCAACGTAGATTTTATATACGATCAAATGTGCTAATTATTCGGTTGTTACATCTAGATTCGTAGCGGTGACCATGATTATGAAGGAATATCATATGTCTCTTCGGAACCGGTTTTTATCATACTTGAACTCGAAATATTCAATTCCAGAAGTATTGATATTAACATCTTAGATGAAAACGTCGGTTGGAGCTCAAGGGACTCATTGCTAGTAAATTATTTTTTAATTAAAAATAAAAAAATACCACATCATTTTCATGTCAACATTAAAAAAGAAAGAAACAAAAAAGAAATGACATGTCAGCATGCTAAATGCCATGTAAGCATGGTAACCTTCTAAAGTAGTAAAAAACATGGGTTCAGAACACTTAATCTAAGTTCAGTTACTTAATTGAAGCAAAAAAGTTTAATCGACTTAATTGGAACAGTTTTAAAAGTTGATTATATTTCTATAAAGTTTATAACCCATCAAACTTGGGATACAGGAATAAACTAACTTGTAATACTTATCAACCTATAAACTAGGAAAAACATCAAAATCAAAATACGTTAAATAAAATTTCGTAAATGCGATTGAGACATGCATGTTGGGCTGGATCACTGAAACCTTATGGGCCTGATTAAATTATTTTGACCCAACAAGGATTATCTCTAATTAGCCTGCCATGTTTGAGCGGCTGTGGAGTTGAGTTTGAGGATTGTAATTGTTGGATCAGGCCCACTCAACTCTCATAAAACAAACACTTAATAACACACAAACTCTCGTATGTGATGCAGAGAAAAAGATCAAAAACTGAACTATATTTAATAAAACAAAAGAGGGTACTACTTTAAAACTAAAGCTGCTCTACTGCTTTAATAGATACATGCAAAACAAATTAAGTCCATGTTCCCCTTTTATTCAGCAAGTCCAACGTTCACAAACCCCACTTTTCTCCAACTTACTCGGTCACCTCTTTTACCCAGTAGTCTTCCTCATAACCCGATCAAAGTTAACCATCTCATATATTATTTAACATGTGCCCTAAACTATTATTATTATTATCTTTGATCCATGACCCGTTTATTGATCCGAGCTTGACCCGTAACATCAAGATTATAAGCAACATTCACCCCCTTAATCTTGATATAAACTCGCTTCTTCATTAAAGTAATGCCGACTCATCATCTTCTCGAGGCAAATTAGCTACTTCCTCCTTTGGTTCTTGTTTGAGACACTCAACCGCATAGTGATCATACTCTTGACAATTGTAACACTTAATATGCCTTTTGTCTCGATAAGTACCTTGTTCTATCTTCATTGGAGTGGAACCGGCCACCTCGACCTCTACCATAACCGCGACCCCTTCCTTGACCACGACTTTGTCCTTGACCAAATTGATTTTGATCAAAGTCTCCTCGCTTTGATCTCTCTTGCCAATCCTCTTTTGTAAGCAATAACTTCCCTTGATCATTTTCCTCCTCATCAAGAACTTTGATTCTATCTTCGTAAGCCTTCAATCTCCCAACGGCCTCCTCAAGTGACATATGTTCAATCTCCGAGTATTGCTCAATTGAAGCAACAATTTGCAAAAATTTCTTTGGAACCGAATTTAATAGTTTTCTTACCACAACTTCATCTTCCAAGTTAGACCCAAGACTCTTGATCTTTGTAGCAATCCCTCTAAGTTTGCCCGAAAACTCATCAATCGTTTCACTCTCTTTCATCTTCAACATCTCTAACTCGGATCTAAGAGTTTGAATTCTTGCCTTTTGAACGCGATCGGCTCCCAAATACCGCACACGAAGCGCTTCCCACACATCTTTTACATGCTTATGCTTTGCAATTTGAAGTAATATGTCTTTAGGTAGAGTTTGAAACACAAATGCTTTTGCTTGAAAGTTCTTCTTAGCATCAACCGCACCCCCGGTTACCGGATCAATTGCTTCCCACAAACCGTATGCTTGTAGGATCCGCTCCACCATTATTGACCAACTCGTATAGTTAGTGCTTGTTAATTTCGGGCATTGCAAAGGAATATTTCCCTGATTGCTTGCTTGCACAATTACACCACCACCTTGATTTGTGTTTGCCATACCTCCTCCTTGTTCCTGCAAGTCAATCAAAAACAAAAAAAAAAAGTTGTTGCTCTCAAGGTATCCTTTTTTTTCTTTGCGTTTCACAAAATCCAAGTTCACACAGAACTTAATTTTCACGTAGAAGAATTTCCAAGATTACACGTAACCCTTTTTTTTATTTTTCTTTCACACAGAAATTTTCCAAGAACACACAAATCGTTTCTCCTTATCTTCTCCGCCGACTCACGCAAAGACCTCTCCTCTTCCTTACACAGATCGGAGCTTCGTTCACAAATCTACGACAACTTTTCCTAATCACACATATCAGATCTTTGATCAACACATTAACGCAGCCACGCACGTTTTCGCTATTTGATCACACAGATCGCCTTTTGATACAGGTCACACAGACACACTCCAATCACACAGATTATGCTGCTTCTTCGCGCGACCGCAACACTCCTTCCCAATCACACAGATCGGGTTTCGCTCGGTTTCATACAGAAACGCTGTTGGCTCGATAGTCTTCTTCACACGCCTCCTCTTACGATCTCAACATACGAGCCCCAGGCTCTGATGCCAAATATTGGTTCAGGCCCACTCAACTCTCATAAAACAAACACTTAATAACACACACAAACTCTCGTATGTGAGTAAGAATATGATGCAGAGAAAAAGATCAAAAATTGAACTATATTTAATAAAACAAAAGAGGGTACTACTTTAAAACTAAAGCTGCTCTACTGCTTTTATAGATACATGCAAAACAAACTAAGTCCATGTTCCCCTTTTATTCAGCAAGTCCAACGTTCACAAACCCCACTTTTCTCCAACTTACTCGGTCACCTCTTTTACCCAGTAGTCTTACTCATAACCCGATCAAAGTTAACCATCTCATATATTATTTAACATGTGCCCTAAACTATTATTATTATTATCTTTGATCCATGACCCGTCTATTGATCCGAACTTGACCCGTAACATCAAGATTATACCCAACAGTAATCATATCCATAGTTTAACAATGGCATCTAGGCGTGTCCAAGCAGGTTCGTGAACAGTTTTATCGGCTGCATCTTTGGCAGCAGCAGGTTTAGAAGGTGGAAGAATGTGGTTAAGAAGTTGAAATGTTGTATGTGTATTGAGCGTTATCCATCTCTAACAAAGCAGGAATGAAGTTGCGGATGTTAGAGACTGTGATTTCCGGATGGATTCGCCATTAGAGAAAGAAAGGAAGGAGGCCGATGAGAAAGAGGGAAAGCGAACAGGAGGATGTTGATCAGAGGAGATTTGCGAGCAAGAATAGGGTGGTGATCGGAGGAGATTGGCTAGCAGGCAGGAAGGGGGTGATCGTAGTAGGGTTAGGGCTTCCTCATGATACCATGATAGAGTACGTATTAATTAATCTGTGTGCCGTGCTTCCTTTCTCGTTAACATGCCAAATATATAGTTAACAGAATTACACCACACCCTCAACTATACAATCGGTGTCATAATACAAATATAATTATGTAGTGCAACAGGTATCATCAATATCTTTTCACTTTTGTTGATTTTAGTTTTGGCATGTAGGTGTTTCAAGAGAGCTTCTACAAAGAAGAGTAATGCATTGTCAATGCTAAGGCACATTTGGAATGATGTTGTGAAAAGGCCTACCAGGGAAATTGAAGCAATACTTAGAGGACCACCTGATTCAAGTTCGATTGAGCAAGACAACAAAGTAGTTGCTGGATGGGCTGTTACAGTTACGAAACTTCAAAAGGTCATTTTTGAACATGTGGAGAACATGACATTTGAAACCAATAGGCTGATTACATCTGTTGGGCCGTCTAAAGTTCAGAAACTACACGATCTTATTTCTCAAAGTCTTGTGGAAATGCATGCTACAGCCCAAAATATAACCAAAGACTCCTCTGATTTGAGCATGCAAGACAACAAGCCAGTTTCTAACAAGGAACACCTGGCTTTCGAATTACAAAAGCTCATTTTCAAATATATTGCAGGCTTTTATGACAAAACCAAGAAGATAATCAGCACCAGCTGCCATCTAATGGAAGACCAAGTAGTTCAGCGGCTACAAAATGGCATTGTGGTACATAATAAGAACCTGAAAAAAGAAGCCCAAGACCAAATTAACAAGCATGACAGGGAAACATACTCTTCTCGTGTAGTGTTCATTGCTGCAGAAATGGGCAATACTAATTTTTTAGTTGAGCTCATTCGCGGATATCCTGATCTTATATGGAAGGTGAATGATAACAATCAAAGTATTTTTCACGTTGCTGTGAAACATCGTCACGCTGATATCTACAGCCTATTGTATGAGATGGGTACGATGAAGCATCTGATAACTCCTCTTAGAGATGATGATGAGAACAATATGTTGCATTTAGTTGGTACCTGTGCCAAACAAAATCAACTCGCGGATGTGTCTGGAGTTGCTTTACAAATGCAACGAGAACTATCATGGTTCCAGGTACATATTTACTCATCTTTTTAAGGATTAGTGTAACCATAAAATAGCTTATAACTATTTTAGTTTGTTTGTATTGTAGGAAGTAAAGAAAATGGTTCCTCCAGCTTATAGATTACAGAAGAACAAAGATGGTCTAACACCGCGTGAGTTATTCACAAAGGAGCACAAAGAATTGGTTACACAAGGTGAGAAGTGGATGAAAGAAACCGCGAGTCAATGTATTGTTGTTGGAGCACTTATTGCAACCATAGTATTTGCAGCAACTTTTACAGTTCCGGGTGGGTACAACCAAAACAACGGTATCCCTTTCTTTCGTTCGAAAGCAACCTTTGTGGTTTTTGTTGTGGCAGATGCCATATCTCTGATCTTGTCCTCTGCCTCAATTCTCCTGTTCTTATCCATCCTCACCTCGCGTTATGACGAACGAGATTTTTTAGAATCATTATCTTTAAAGCTTCTATTCGGTCTAGCAACTCTTTTCCTGTCTATCGCAACCATGCTGATCGCTTTTGGTGTTAGCTTTCTCCCACTTTACAAAAAGGGATTGTTATGGATACCAATCCTTATATGTGTGCTTGTTGCATTACCAGCCATCTTATATGCACGTTTGCAATATCGTTTGTTTGTAAATGTCATTCGTTCGAGATTTCTTTTTAGTTCCCTATTTAAACCCCGGAAACGTCTTATTTGCTATGCAAACCCCCAGGTTTAATCGTTTTCTAGCACAATTGGTACGTATGGATGTAATTTTATTATAAATAATGGTTGTAATTTGGTTAATTAATTCCCCATTGATGAGTATTTTTATTACCCCAGGTCACTTATCTTATGACTTTTTAGGATCTTCATATGGATGGTTTGTTTTATGCCAGTCCAATTAGGTAAAAGCAATTAATATTTTTCAATAATAAGAAACCAAATTGTCTATAGTCGCTCGCCACAAGAACCGAACCAAACTGGCCAAATCATATTCGACTTCTACACCTGGGAAAACTTGCTAGAGTTTTCAGATGGAAGTTTTTCATTACTTGATGCAAAGAAAATATTTATGTCTTCTTAGTTGTTATGATGTCTAAATTCTTTGATTGGAATTGTTTCTCTGTAATTTGTTCCCAAATAGTTGTCAAAAATGTGCACTTTTTTTATTAATATTTTTTGTTTAGTTGTAACCCTTGGATTAAAAGTAAATATATTAAATAAAGTCAAACAAGAAAAAGTCAAATAATTGAAAAAATAAACAAAATTTTGATCTTTCTCTTTAAGCCATCATATCTCCACCATCACCACACATGCATCACCGTCGGAAACATCCCCCACCGCATATTTCCTCTGATGAGTTGCCACATAGTTCCTAAGGTGGTGGTGAACTACTCCTACATGCAAGGCATCTCAACTCCACAAACAAACCCATTTTAGCATAAACAAATTGATTGTTGGATCTTCATCGAATATGGGATCAAGAGTTAGGGGATGTTTGGTTGGATCTTAATAGGTCTGAATCTGCATGGTTCAGATTCAGACCGTTGGTTTCGCGAAAAAAGTCACGTCTGAATGGAGCAAAATATCTGAACGGAGGTCTGAACCATTCAGGTGTGATGGTGACCGATCAAGGGGACTATGTCGTTCAGACGACGATGCGGCGGCGAGGGGGGCCGGCGATGAGGGCGGCCGACGGGAAACTCAACAGTAGAGGGTGGGCTCGATGCTCGATAGATGACGGGGCTGAGGCTCAATGCTCGATGGGTCTCAACAGACAAGGCGGCGGCGGAGACACGGTGGAGACGCGGCTGAGATCGGAGGCGGAGGCGGCTGAGCGATGGGAGGCGGAGGTGATGTCGACGGGTGGTGAACCAGACGGGTTTGATTGATTTTCTAGGGTTTTAAAATAAAAATGAGTAATTTTTTAATTTGTATTCAGACGTGAACCAAACGGTCTTAACCGATTCAACACTTAATAGTTCAAACCCTCTTAACCATTCTGACATTTTAATCATTCAGCACTTAATGATTCAGATGCTACCAAACGACCCTTTAGTAATTTGCTCAAATTTAATTATCAAAGCTTCGAATTCTTGCAGGATTTCTTCTTTACCAATCTAAATGACATAAAGGATGAGTAGTTTTACTTCAAAATCACAAGACACTTTAGTAAAAATATATTGATTGTGGGTTTTCATATGTCTATCATTTCTTTTCATTTAATATTATAGTATTTATTTATTTAATTAGCACCTTAATTTTTATTTCACAAATTATTATTTAATATCTTCTGTAACTAGTAACACAATTATGTACTTTTAATACATAAAATATAAAACATAAATAAAAACAATTTATTTAATGCATAAAAAATAATAACAAAATAAAAAACATTAAAAACAATGACATGAAGCATCAAACACAATGACTTGAAACATCAAACACAATGACTTGAAGCATTAAACAAAATGACTAAAATACCTTTTATATAAAATTAGAGAAATGTCACTTGTCAGCTCTACAATTCCTCTCGCACTTCTCACCAATCTCACTTTTTTACTTGGTAACACAATTATGTACTTTTAATACATAAAATATAAAAAATAAATAAGAACAATTTATTTAATGCATAAAAAATAATAACAAAATAACACAATAATAAAAACATTAAAAACAATGACATGAAGCATCAAACACAATGACTTGAAGCATTAAACACAATGACTAAAATACCTTTTATATAAAATTAGAAAAATGTCACTTGTCCGCTCCACAATCCCTCTCGCCCTTCTCACCATTCTCACTCTTTTACTTGGTGTGAAAACCATGTAAAAAAAATTTACTTTTTTTTTACAGGTTTGTAACATTATTTGGCACATTTTTATAAAAAAAAAAAAGAAAACTTGATTACTTTCATTACCACTTTTTTTTCATTTTTTCTTTTTTATATCCTATTATTATAAGGTTGACAATTTTATTATCTTTAATTTGACTACAACACTGCTATAGTTTTTTTCGATTTTATTTTGTGGTCCATGATTTTTAAGTTTGGTCAGTAATTATTGGTCTGTAATTATGGAGTTACCTATTGATTATGCATTTAAAATGACGGCCCGTGATTTTTATATAACACGTGTGTGATTAATTGGTACGTAATTTACACAGTTTCTTTGATTGTGAGTGTTAAATGACGGTCCGTGATTATTTGTCTGTGATTTATTTAAGTAACTCCTTGATTATGGATGTCAAGTGACGGTCTGTGATTTCATACAACACGATTTTACACTTGGTCCGTGATTATCCAGTACCACGGTCTGTGATTTTGTATAATGTGGTATGTGATTTTGTGTGACGATTTATACCATTTCTTAGATGCACATGGCGCGTTCAGGTTCCTTCCTATGCTTAGTACCGTTTATCTTCTTTGTACATTAATCGGCCCCATTAAATAGTGAATTTAACTGCCTAAACAAGCAAATCTTGCCCTTGAAAATCAATAAAATTTAATCCAAACTTATAATTAAAATAGGAGGGACTAAATATGTGTATACCAAAATGGTTTTGTGAGTGGGAAAAATTTAACTACAAACTGTAGTAATCCTAAAAATAGAGGGGCTGGATTGACAACTTTCAAAACCTCCTTTCTTCCTCGCATGGCTGCCGTTCAAGACTAATAACCACTGATTCAATCTACAGATCGTTCATAACGCATCCTCAATTCAATCTACAGTAGTTCAACATCAAAGAATTCAATATTTGCCAGAAATACAACTTGAGGTTGTACTTCTGAATCTTGAACTAAGCAATATGGATTTATGCTCCATGCTGAAAGTGATCAGAAGAACTCGCATTCACAACACCTATCCAGCTGAGAATATTATTGGCAATGTTAAAGGAGTAAGAACAAGAAGTTCTTTGCAAGAAGCAAACATTTGTTTGTTCTCTTGTTTTCTATCCAGATAAAACCAAAAAAGTTGCTAAAGAACTGAAATATAACAGCTAGGTAGAAGCAATGCAGGAGGAACTCTTTCAGCCTCAAAGACAAGAGGTTTGGAAGATCTATCATTTGCCTAAGGGCAAATATGTCATCGGAACCAAGTGGGTGTTCTGAAACAAAAAGGATGACAAAGGTGTTGTCATAAAGAATAAGACAAGATTGGTTGTACAAGGGTACACACAAGAGAAGGAATCAATTAAGATAAAGTTTTCGCTCCAGTTGCAAGAATTGAAGCCATCAGCATATTTTTAGCATTTGCAAGTGCTAAAAACTTTAAAGTATTTCAGATGGATAAGAGTGCCTTCATTTATGAGAAAATTGATGAGGAAATCTATGTTTGTCAATCACGTGGATTTGAGAATCCAAATTTGCCTAATCATGTCTATAAGCTTGATAAAGCCTTAAATGAGTAGCATCAAGCTCCTAGAAAATGGTATGAAACTTTACCCTCATATCTATTGACAAACAACTTTAAGAAAGCGACTATTAACAAGACACTTTTTCTCAAAAGAAAACCAATTTCATTACCTTTTTTTCTCTAAGGCAACATACCTCTCGGATAAAGTTGCAATATCTTCTCTTCTTGGCAGAGAGTAGTCTCCTAGGAGTTATGTTTTTTTTAAATTAAACAAAAAAAAAAGACTGCAAAACTTTCAGCATTCTAAACACACAATTCTGCCTAAAACAAGACAAAAAAAAACAAGCAATAACAAGACTTACAAAAAATGGGAAGCAAACTCGACCAACCGAGTACAACCTTGATATCATATATTGACTCTCCATGATTCACTTCTGGCTGCATCAAAATGACCTGACGCTGCCACAGCGTCGGTTGACAAACCACCAGCGCCGCCACCTTACCTCATTTTTTCTTCACTTTCACTCATGCTACCGTCATGCACCATTAAACTTAAAAAAATTCATAAAAACATCAAAAAACACAAATCATTTATTTATTTATTTATTGTCACATGCAGCAAGCTCAGTAATATTAACCTTTAGTAGGCAGACATAGACGAGAAGAACCTGCAGACCTAAAATGCTCAAGTTTTCTTAGTATAATAAATAAACAAATATCAGACACAATAAGATTATCCAAGAAATACTTCCATCTTAAAAAACAAATAATTATCACGAAAATGTATTGCAAAACAGTTGCTGAACTTAAAAACAGGTTGGATTACCTCATCAATAAGCCTAACAAACCCAAGCAATCTTCCCTTCTATGTTAATATGACATCTAAAACAGCTACAAAACATATTTTTTATTTTTTAATAATATTATTTACTTTATTTTTTGAATGTTTTCAACAAAGTATGTAGTCCGTGTTGGCATACCTTGAGCAAACACCACCTCCAAATCAACTAAAAACGTACCAATTTCTTTTCCTTTTAATGTAGTAACAGTTAAAATATGCAGAGAAACAAAACTATAAACAGTACCTTGACTAAGCTTCAATGCTGAACAAGTTATAAAGGCGTCAACACTTTCTGAGCAAGCTTATTATACCTGAAAACTGATGCAGGAGAAGGCTCATCGAAGACTTGACTTACAGGTACTCGCACCTTTTCTTGTAATTCTTTAGTTGCACGCACATCCAGCTGGAAAAAGAAAAAACAGAGAAAAAACAAACAAAAAACAGAGAAAAAAATGGAAAAATAGGAAGCATTAAGGTGTTAAAGTAGATATGTAAACACGAGGAAACAAACAGTAGATGCAAAAAAGGAGCACATACACTGTTTACAACCACTTTGCATCTTATGACACTAACCGGCACCGACATGCCTTGTCAGCAGCAGTTTGTATGGATTTGATGTAGTACTGTTGTCATATAAGCTCTGCCTTTGACAAGCACCGTTTTTATTATTCATTCCCCGAATTTATAAAAATGAGGATAGATGAAGCAAACATAAATCTCAAAGTGGCAGCCTCCCCTAAATATGAGAAGAAATACGCCCAAGATTAAAAACATAACAAAGCAGAAATAAGGATGAAAGCTAAGCCTCACCAAATGCAACTCTTTCTATCCGAGTACTTGCACCAATTCTTGCAGTTTTTGAAAAGCTTCTTCATCACTTCATTTGATGCTCGCACATCCAACTAGTGAAACAAAAAAGAAGCATAGAGAAAAAAACAAGAAGAATTAAGAGAGTGTTTAAAATAGCTCTTATTTTAAAATAGCTCTTAACGCCCCGTTAGCGGTGCGCACATATAATGCATATATGTGTCGACAGCTCTTGAGGGGCAAAAGTAAAATTGCACTAATTTTAACGTTATTTTACTTTATTCAGTGAAAATAACGTTAAAATCGTTTCGGACGGTTGATCAAGCATCATGAGCCGAGGGTCTCACAGGAAGCAGCCTCTCTACCCCTACGGGGTAGGGGTAAGGCTGTCTACATCTCACCCTCCTCAGACCCTGCCTTAGCATGCTAATGACGGGATATACTGAGTACGTTGATTGATTTTTAAAATAGCTCTTAATAGCATGACAGTGTGAAATACAATCTAAAGCAAAAATTATTCCAGTGAGTTTAACATTCGACTGAACATGACCGGTGATCGTTTTGCAAATTCTAAGAGATTCAAACAATGGTCATGGTCCTGAAAACAAAACCAATTTCAATACCTCTTTTTTTTCTCAGGGGCAAGCATTGACATTAAAATCAGTAACAGTAGCTTCAATCCGCAAACCAATAGTAGTTGAAAGCTGCAACATACCTCTCGGATGAAGTTGCAATATCTTCTCATCTGGACAATGAGTAGTCTCCTAGGAGTTACTTTTTCATTTAATTAAACAAAAAAAAAGACTGCGAAACTTCCAGCATTCTAAACATCTTTAACACAATTGTGCCTAAAACAAGACCAAAAAAAAAACAATAACAAGACTTGCAAAAAATGGGAAGCAAACTCGAACAGCGTCGATTGAACTGACAAACCACCAGCACCGCCTTGTTACCTCAACTTTTTCTTCACTTTCACTCATGCTACAGTCCTGCACCATTACACAAAAAAACCTTCATAAAAACATCAAAAAAACAAATCATTTATTTATTTATTTGTCACAAAGCAGTAAGCTCAGTAATATTAACCTTGAGTAGGCAGCCCTAGACGAGAAGAACCTGCAGCCCTAAAATGCTCAAGTTTTCTTAGTAAAATAAATAAACAAATATCGAACATAATAAGATAACCCAAGAAATACTCATTTAGGTCATCTTAAAAAACAAATAATTTTCAAGAAAATGGATTGCAAAGCAGTTGCTGAACTTAAAAGCAGGTTGGATTCCCTCATCAATAAGCAAAACAAACTCTATGTTAGTACCACATCTAAAACAGCTACAAAACACACTTTTTAATTTTTTTTAATATTATTTATTTTATTTTTTAATTGTTTTCAAAAAAGTATGTAGTCAGTGTTTTTGAGCTAGCCTTCCAAGTAAAAACCACCTCCGAAACAACTAAAAAAGTACCAGTTTCTTTTACTTTTAATGTAAAAACAGTTAAAATATGCAGAGAAACTAAACTATAAACAGTACCTTGAGTCTTGACTAAGCTTTAATGTTTAACAAGTTATAAAGGCGTCAAAACATTCTATTCAAGCTTACTATACATGAAAACTGATGCAGGCGCCGAAGCCTCATCGAAGACTTGACCTTAAAGGTACTCGCACCTTTTCTTGTAACTCTTTGTTGCACGCACATCAAGCTGAACAGAGAAAAAACAGAGAAAAAAATGGAAAAATGGGAGGCATTAAGGTGTTCAAGTAGATATGTAAAAATGAAAAAACAAAAAACAGATGCAAAAAAGAAGCACATACACTGTCAGCAGCAGTTTGTATGGATTTGATGTAGTATTGTTGTCATATAAGCTCTGGCCTTTGACGAGCACCGTTTTTATTACTCATTCCCCGATTTTATAAAAATAAGGATAGATGAAGCAAACATAAATCTCAAAGTGGCAGCCTCCCCTAAAAATGAGAAGAAATAGGCCCAAGATTAAAAACATAACAAAGCTGAAAGAAGGATGAAAGCTAAGCCTCACCAAATGCAACTCTTTCTATCCCAGTACTTGCACCAATTCTTGCAGTTTTTGAAAAGCTTCTTCATCACTTCATTTGATACTCGCAGATCCAACTAGTGAAACAAAAAAGAAGCATAGAGAAAAAAACAAGTAGAATTAAGCATGTTTAAAATAGCTCTTAATAGGATGACAGTGTGAAATACAAACTAAAGCAAAAGTTATTGCAGTGAGTTTAATATTCGACTGAACATGACCGGTGATCGTATTCCAAATTCTAAGAGATTCAAACAATGTCATGGTCCTGAAAACAAAACCAATATCAATACCTTTTTTTTTCACAGGGGCAAGCATTGACATTAAACTCAGTAACAGTAGCTTCAATCTGCAAACCAATAGTAGATGAAAGCTGCAACATACCTCTCGGATAAAGTTGCAATATCTTCTCATCTGGACAGAGAGTAGTCTCCTAGGAGTTACTTTTTCATTAAATTAAATAAAAAAGACAGCGAAACTTTCAGCATTCAAAACATTTTTAACACAATTGTGCCTAAAACAAGACAAAAAAAAAAAAGCAATAATTAGACCTACAAAAAAAAAGGAAGCAAACTCAACCACCAGCGTGCCTCCTCGATATCATATATTGACACTCCAAGATTCACTGCAGGCTGCATCGACATGAACTGTCGCTCCCACAGTGCCGGTTGACCTGACAAACCACCAGCACCGCCTTGTTACCTCAATCTTTTCTTCACTTTCACTCATGCTACAGTTCTGCACCATTATACTTAAAAAACTTCATAAAAACATCAAAAAAACAAATCATTTATTTATTTATTTTGTGTCACATGCAGTAAGCTCAGTAATATTAACCTTGAGTAGGCAGCCCTAGACGAGAAGAACCTGCAGCCCTAAAATGCTCAAGTTTTCTTAGTAAAATAAATAAACAAATATAGAACATAATAAGATTATCCAAGAAATACTCATTTAGGTCATCTTAAAAAACAAATAATTTTCATGAAAATGGATTGCAAACCAGTTGCTGAACTTAAAAGCAGGTTGGATTACCTCCTCAATAAGCAAAACAAACCCAAGCTATCTTCCCTTCTATGTTAGTACCACATCTAAAACAGCTACAAAACATATTTTTTAATTTTTTTTAATATTATTTATTTTATTTTTTAATTGTTTTCAAAAAAGTAGGTAGTCAGTGTTTTTGAGCTAGCCTTCTAAGTAAAAACCACCTCCAAAACAACTTAAAAAGTACCAGTTTCTTTTACTTTTAATGTAGTAACAGTTAAAACATGGAGAAACTAAACCATAAACAGTACCTTGAGTCTTGACTAAGCTTTAATGTTGAACAAGTTATAAAGGCGTCAACACTTTCTGATCAAGCTTATTATACCTGAAAACTGATACAGGAGCCGAAGCCTCATCGAAGACTTGACCTTAAAGGTACTCGCACCTTTTCTTGTAATTCTATAGTTGCACGCACATCCAGCTGAACAAAGAAAAAACAGAGAAAAAAATGGGAGGCATTAAGGTGTTCAAGTAGATATGTAAACATGAAAAAACAAAAAGCAGATGCAAAAAAGAAGCACATACACTGTTTACAACCACTTTGCATCTTGTGACACTAACCGGCACCGACATGCCTTGTCAGCAGCAGTTTGTATGGATTGGATTTAGTATTGTTGTCATATAAGCTCTGACCTTTGACAAGCACCGCTTTTATTACTCATTCCCCGAATTTATAAAAATAAGGATAGATGAAGTAAAAATAAATCTCAAAGTGGCAGCCTCCCCTAAAAATGAGAAGAAATACGCCCAAGATTAAAAACATAACAAAGCTGAAAGAAGGATGAAAGCTAAGCCTCACCAAATGCAACTCTTTCTATCCGAGTACTTGCACCAATTCTTGCAGTTTTTGAAAAGCTTCTTCATCACTTCATTTGATGCTTGCACATCCAACTAGTGAAACAAAAAAGAAGCATAGAGAAAAAAACAAGAAGAATTAAGCGTGTTTAAAATAGCTCTTAATAGCATGACAGTGTGAAATACAAACTAAAGCAAAAATTATTGGAGTGTTTAATATTCGACTGAACATGACCGGTGATCGTTTTCCAAATTCTAAAAGATTCAAACAATGGTCATGGTCCTGAAAACAAAACCAATTTCAATACCTCTTTTTTTTTTTTCTCAAGGCAAGCATTGACATTAAAATCAGTAACAGTAGCTTCAATCTGCAAACCAATAGTAGATGAAAGAAGCAACATACCTCTCGGATAAAGTTGCAATATCTTCTCATCTGGACAGAGAGTAGTCTACTAGGAGTTACTTTTTCATTAAATTAAACAAAAAAAGACTTCGAAACTTTCAGCATTCAAAACATCTTTAACACAATTGTGCCTAAAACAAGACCAAAAAAAAAGCAATAACTAGACTTACAAAAAAAGGGAAGCAAACGCGATCATCAGCGTACCACCTCGATATCATATATTGACTCTCCAAGATTCACTGCTGGCTGCATCCACATGAAATGTCGCTGCCACAGCGTCGGTTGACCTGACAAACCACCAGCACCGCCTTGTTACCTCATTTTTTTCTTCACTTTCACTCATGCTACAGTCCTGCACCATTACACTTAAAAAACTTCATAAAACAGCAAAAAAAACAAATCATTTATTTATTTATTGTGTCACATGCAGTAATCTCAGTAATATTAACCATGAGTAGGCAGACCTAGACAAGAAGAACCTGCAGCCCTAAACTGCTCAAATTTTCTTAGTAAAATAAATAAACAAATATCAAACATAATAAGATTATCCAAGAAATACTCATTTAGGTCATCTTAAAAAACAAATAAATTTCATGAAAATGGATTGCAAACCAGTTGCTGAACTTAAAAGCAGGTTGGATTACCTCATCAATAAGCAAAACAAACCCAAGCTATCTTAACATCAAAAAAAAAAACAAATCATTTATTTATTTATTTTGTGTCACATGCAGTAAGCTCAGTAATATTAACCTTGAGTAGGCAGACCTAGACGAAAAGGACCTACAAACCTAAAATGCTCAAGTTTTCTTAGCAAAATAAATAAGCAAATATCGGACACAATAAGATTATGCAAGAAATACTCATTTAGGCCATCTTAAAAAACAAATAATTCTCACAAAAATGGATTGCAAACCAGCTGCTAAACTTAAAAACAGGTTGGATTACCTCATCAATAAACAAAACAAACCTAAGCCATCTTCCCTTCTATGTTAGTACTAGATCTAAAACAGCTACAAAACATATTTTTTAATTTTTAATAATAGTATTTACTTTATTTTTGATTGTTTTTAAAAGAGTACGTAGTCAGTGTTGGCATACCTTGAGCTAGCCTTCCAAGCAAACACCATCTCTAATACAACTAAAAACGTACCAATTTCTCTTAATTTTAATGTAGTAACAGTTAAAATATGCAGAGAAACTAAACTATAAGCAGTACGTTGACTAAGCATCAATGTTTGAACAAGTTATAAAGGCGTCTACACTTTCTGATCAAGCTTATTATACCTGAAAACTAATACAGGAGAAGGCTCCTCAAAGACTTGACCTTGCAGGTACTCGCACCTTTTCTTGTATTTCTTTAGTTGCACTCACATCCAGCTGGACAAAGAAAAAACAGAGAAAAAACAAACAAAAAACAGAGAAAAAAAATGGAAAAATAGGAAGCATTAAGGGTTCACGTAGATACGTAAATATGAAAAAACAAACAGTAGATGCAAAAAAGGAGCACATACACTGTTTACAACCACTTTGCATCTTATGACACCAACCGGTACCGACATTCCTTGTTTCGGCCTAGGTTTGCCAAATATGGAACAAGGTCATCCCCTGCATCACCAAAAAGCTTTTCAGTAAATTTCATGTAAAATTTAGTTCACTTTTCCAGTTTTCCTAAACAACATATTTATATTATATGCAACAACAAGATCTACCTCTTCAAAACTTGTGATAATTTTGTTACACAATTGAGCAAATCTTGCAACTTCCTTCGCTTTGTGAAGAGTGATCTGCAGCAATAACAGTTGAACATTTGGTTCATATGTGTGTATAAATAAAGATCTCTTGCTTTGTCAATATTCCATGGTGCGCAAGTTGCTAAACATCTTATTAGTTCGATCACAGCAGATATTAAAAGAAAATATTATCAAAATTCATGTTTAAAAGACTTACAGCTACTGCAACATAGTTACAAGACAAGATAGGTTTTAGTCCTTTCTTATTTATCACTTTTCACAATCAAAACAAGACCGATACATTCCAAAAGTTTGAATCTGCAGAAGCATAAAATGATAAAAGTTGTATCATAACTTAAAGTAGTGAGGTTTTAGTTTTTCCCCAAGAAAAAGCAAAAACCTCTTCAAGACATAGAAATCCCCACATGCCCCAACAACATCTCCAAATCATGTAGAGAAAATTTAATAGTAAATTTGAGTGTTCATTTTAGTATGTTTCTGCAATTTACCAGGTATTCAGCCATGCTTAGTTTCATGCTATCCGATTTTAATAAGGCTGAAAAAAAGATGGCAAGTAAAGCCTAACCAATGACTAAAGAAACAGAACAAGAAACATGAAAAGACACGTACAACACAAAAAGCGTTTGAACTTTACAAGAAACGTTCCCTCTTAAGACAAAACTTGATTCAAAAAGGATAAAGCAACATTTAGCTTCGATTCACAAAAAAAAAACGCAAAACCTATAAATAATGGGAGCAATCTCGACCGAAGAAGACAACGTTACCACCTGATTATCAAATATAGAGTCTCCATGATTCACGTCCGCATCATCCGCCGCAGCGGTAATGTCGATTGATCTGACAAAATGCAAATCAACTGCACCACGCCATTGAACTTGAAATCCTATTTCATGAACAAACAAACAACAAAATAGGTTAAGTTTACACACAGATCAAATTACGCAAAACTAAAAGCATCCAAAAATGCCCAACATGAACAAATCCATTCGATTACGCGATGGACTTCATTCAGCGGTCGGAGCAAACCCTAGGAGAGAAAATCTGGAGAAAAGAGTGAGATTAGGGCGGTGTGACTAGCGAGAGAGGGGTTTACCTGCTGCAGCTTTATGCTTGCATGAAAGAAGAGGTACACGACCGACCGTTTTGATTTTATAATAATAATAATAATAATCTACAAACGTGTGGTTTGCTTTGTGCCTTTGTATATCTGGCCGTTGGATTAGTAATAATTTCGAATCAAAATATTTCAACAAGGAAATCTAAAAAGATATCTCATCAGACGTTTCATTATGCGAGACGATTTGATTTCTCCCGATTATGCTTCATTTTAATTTATATGTTTTATAGTAATTTTATATATTGTATTTTTCTATACTACATTTTTTAAAATTTATTGTTTTGTACTATATTTTTTTCTTGTGTTTTAAAGTATATATAAATCTAATACGGTTTTCTCAAAATTCATAACATATTTTCCCACTTTTGAAACATTTATAAATTTTTTATATGACATTGTTTTAAAATTTTAATCATTAAGTCAAGTAATATGGAATTGATATACAAAAACTAAAAACTATTTTTTTAAACAATACAAATTTTTCTGTACATGTATTATACTAGGTATTTACCTTGCGCGTTTTAGCGGTAATCCCGTACTAAACTTAAAAAAACTCGATATATATCAAATGTAAATTCTACCAAACAGAAATTGACATGTTACAAAACCAAATATCAATTGTAAGAGATATGAACACTAATATAAAATCATAATGTTAAAAATCATACATAAAACAAGAAAAAACATTCTCGGTCACAAAATGTACCATCAAGATATACAAAAACAAAGTAAGCAAATGCGAACAGAAAGCAAACAAATATACAATTATTAGAGTAACTCTCATTTTAGTTCCTATGGTTTGTCAACTTTTCATTTTAGTTCAAATAGTTTAAATTTTATTATTTTGGTCATTATGGTTTCGTTTTATTGTCATTTTCGTCCTAGTGGTTTGGTAATTTTGTCATTTTCATCCAAAAGGTTAAATTTAATTGGACTAAAATGACAATAAAATAGAAACCATAATGACCAAAATGACAATAAAATGAAAACATAATGATCAAAATAACAAAATTAAAACTATTTGGACTAAAATGACAAAAGTTGACAAACTATAGAGACTAAGATAACAGTTTACTCAAATTATTATTATTTTATAGTTAGTGTCCTTATTGAGTTATTTAATTTAATTTTTAATTTAAGAATCATTATTACATAATATACTCGTGTGAAAAAAATTGTTACTTAAATATATCATATACGGGTAGAATCTTGAAATTATGTAATTTATTATATTTTACAAAACATTATATTTTATAATGATGTAGAAAAGCAAAGTGATCCACCATTTTGTTATTATATTTTTTATTACCTAAATTTCTTAAAATTATATGTGGCATAAATTAATATAAAAATATTAAACTACTATTATATAAAATCATTAAGTTATCCATAACAAATTTATTTTAATTAAATGTTATCAATAATGTTTACGATATAACAAGTATTATTTATTTATTTAGTTGATAAATTTATTGTCATAATTTACATGTTATATATGGTACATTTAATGTTAATAAATTAATTCAAGTTAAAGTATTTTAATAATGGTAATGTTGTTAATATCATGCAATTTGTTAAACATATAACTCTTATAATAAATAATGAAAGTTTTTTTAATAAAAAGTTAACATACTTAGGAATGTTAATGACAAAACTAAATATATGTAATTGACACAAATTAAATTAAATTATCATTATATTTAGAATTATTAGGTTGTCTTCAATAAATTTTATGTACTTAAATGTTTTAAATAATTTTTATGGTATCAATGTCTAAGATTTACTTAATTAAATCATAAATTGATATAAAAACAGGTGGATACTCCATGACCCATGTGTCTTGTAAGGGAAAAATGAGCGGTAAAAAATCTCAAAACTTATCTCATTGAATGACATATGGCAGAAGAAAACATTGATTTATTATAATAGATAGATGTGCGTGAGGATAAAATAAAAAAATGCAAATATATGACTCATGCTCCTTTAGGTTCTTTAAATTTCGTGTGTGGAGTAGCTACCGAGATTTCAAGATGCCTTGGTGGTGAAATGGTAGACACGCGGAGACTCAAATCTCGTGCTAAAGAGCATGGAGGTTCGAGTCTTCTTCAAAGCATAATATTGAGAATGCTCATTGAATAAGCAATTCAATAAGAGAGCTCGGATAGCATACCGATTTGAACCGAGCTCTCTTGAAATAAGTTCGACAGCGGATCACGAAATTCGCCAATTGCATTCGAACATGAGGCTGCCAAAAGATCGTAAATATAGTGGCAGATCTACCAAATTTTGTTCTCCAAATTTTTGTATATAGCGGTTTGATGGGAAGAAACTAAAACGTTAATTTGTTCTCCAAATTTTCCAAAGATCGTAAATATAGTCTTAGGGGTTGTTTGTTTACCTCTTAATGGAACCATTCAACACAACCATTCAGCGTGTTTGGTTTAAATTAAATTACCTTTTAATGATTCAGTTCAACACTTAACCATTCAGCACCAATATCATGTTGAATGGAAAATACATATCATTCAGCACTTAATGGTTCAGACTCACTTAACCATTAGACATCTTAACCATTCAACACTTAATGATTCAGATCTACCAAACAGCCCCTTAGTTATTTTCATAATAGTTAACTTTTTACATGCGCGTGTGTTTGTCAAGAGACATCATACTCAGAGTTCTAAATATATATATATATATATATATCTGTGTGTGTGTGTGTGTTAACTTTAGAATTAAAACTAACTAGAAAAAGTACATGCGCGCTACTGCGGGGTGTTACAATTAAGACTTGTGTGTTGCGACGTGTTGATATTTGAAGTCTTGATTGTTTATGAAGATTGAAATGTAGATAGAAAACATTATTCAGTAGTCTCATTATGAACGTTGCGTATTAAATACATAAAAGAAAGATGTATGAAGTTCATACAACTTGGTTTTGGAGATTAAAACATATATTGAAAACAGTTATATAACAGTGAGATGCTATTCAAATGAAAAGGAAAATAATTGTTAAAAAATCAGATTTTGTATAATATAATCTTAAAAAAACCATGCCACGACGGTATATTCGAAAATCATGAATAAATCACATTGTTGTAACAAAATGTTAAGAAAAAAACGAAAACAACTGAAATGTTGCCTAAATAGTCTTTGTAAAAATTAAAATTATGAAACCCCAAAACGCATATAAAAGGTAAAAAAATATTGTAGTTAATCTAATCAAAAACACAAATGAAGTCAGTATGGATTAATATTTATATTGGAACATAATTACTAAAGCACGTCACAATATTAAGTAAAAGTATACGGAAGACTATACTTAAAAGTAATTATGAAAAGCATTTTGCAATATTAACTCATGCTTTACTATTTTACTTCCCTCTCAATTGTATTTTAAAAGTGGAAAAAGAAAAACTGGAAAATGGAAGAGGAAAAGCTATTGTGAATAGTCAGATCGTATATAATATATGAGATAAACTTTATACTTTATAAAGAATGACACAATGTTAAATTCGAAAACCATAAACAAGTTACGTCATTGTAAAAAATGTTAAGAAAAATAAAAATGATCTAGATGTAACTAAAATATAACGTTGTTCAAAAATAGTAGACTTATCAAAACGTAACTATGAAAAGACTTGCAATATCAACCCAAAGTATGCAAAAAGATTAATTTTAAAATAATTGTTAAGAGAGTTTTGCAACATTTACTAATAGTATACAAAGAGATTATATTTTAAACACGTAGAAAGAAAATTTGGAAAATAGAAGGAGAAAGGTTATTGTAAAAAAAACAAATCGTAAATAATATATGCGATAAACCTTATACTTTAAAAAGCACGTGTCAATGTTATATCTAAAAACACAAATAATTCAGAATGTTGTAAAAAAAAATTTAAGAAAAACAAAGATGATTGAAATGTAGAAAAAATATTATGCAAAAATTTGAATTACCAAGCCTAATAAAAGCGTATTTAAAAATGTAAAAATATATCGTAGCTAACTCGATCAATTAACATTTAAACAAAAATGTAATTATGACAAAGCTTGTTGCAATATTAAGTGAAAGTATAAGGAAAATTATAATTTAAAAGTAGAAAGAAAAATACAATTTGGCAAAAAAATGCATGTTACGGAGTTCGAACCCACAACCCCTCTTCCCAAACAATAACCAAAAACCAACTCATTTAGTTCCTACATATGAAATTTGTTTCTGTATCACAAAAATATATATTTTATAATATTAAATACCAATATTAATAAGTCCTGGCACACCCAAAAGATAAAAATTGACAAAATATAAGGGATTGGATTCGAAAGCATGGCCCTTTTCGGTTTCAAATAATAATTAAAGACCATTTCATCTGGCTCCACATTAGTGTTTTTTCCTGAATAACAAATATATACATATATTGAGCGACAATAGAATAAAAACTCGAGAAACCCCACCGACATTGTAAATTAAGAGATACGAGGGTTACGACCCGCGCTTCGCGGCGGGACGTGTCGATATTTAGCAAGATTTCCAGTGATGACAAAATCCAAACCGTAACCGGCTGCGGAACCAGTCAAAAACCAGTTGGAACCGGTCGAAACCGGAACTGGAACCGGTCAAAAAACAGTTGGACCTGGTCGAAACCCAGAACCGGCACCAGTGACATTGTTGACCGGAACTGAAACCGGTTGAAACCGTAACGGGTTCCAATAAAAAGTCGATTTACGCACCTCTATATACACGTAATGAGAGCAACAGAATAAAAAGTCGATTTACGCACCTCTATATACACCTCTATATACACCAATGTATGAAATATATATAATAAATAGTTTAGGAGAAGACAAAAAAAAGGGGAAGATCCAAGGCAAGCAGAATAGAAAGCATATGGTTTTACTGAGAGGAGAGGATCCTACCAGGTGGACTACATGACAAATGTTTCAAGTAGAAGAAGTATGATATATATCTTGGATCAAAAGCGGAGGAAAAGACAAAGGAGAACACTGAAATTCAGTTTTAAGAGATATATATAATAAAAATTTATATATATAAAAAGGCTACAAAAAGAAAAAAACGCTCTCGCAGAGAATCAAACCGTCGACCCTTCAAAAACTATAAAACATACTTACCAGCTACTCTAGGTAGCAACTTGTTTTTGTTTTCACCAGAAAATTATATATATTAGATTAGAATTTTTTTGTCCTGTAGTTGAATCCCACCGACATTCAGTTTTAAGATATATATAATATAATATGTAAGAATGGCTTGCTAGTTTGTGGTTGTCATTCTTCTTGAGAACCCAAGTTCGATACTTGTTGGTTCATTATTTTGGCTTTTGTTAATTACGTTTCTTATTAATTTTATTTTAGTAATTTATTTAATTTTTTTATGGTTTTATACCTTAGATAATATCTCGTTTATTCATTGGTGTTCTTTTTTTATTGAGTTTTTCTCAATGTGAAACGAATATATAAAATAAAGCGACAATGTAAATAGTTTTATTTTGCTTTATTATATTTTTTTCGCCTATAAAAAGTTTGTTTTATGGTCGTGCGTGTATGTTCGTTAATGTTGTTTTGGTTCATTACGAAAAGGAAACGAGTTTACTAAATCTATGCGGCTACGCACTTTAATACGCTATCTAGTTTGATATATTTATCATCGTTGGGTCACATATAGTTAAAGATGTAACCATAAGAACCCAGAGGGTGAATCTTATTTTTAAAACTAGTAAAAGCTTATATAATTTTGTCATTTATAAAAAAATAAATATACGTTGATTGAAATACGATAACGAACAAAATTAAAGTTAAAGATATTGTTGTCATTCTTGTTGTTTCATGTAATACCTCGACCAATGACGAAATCATTAGAGCGTCCTAAAGTGTAGATTGTTGAAAAGCAGAAGGTGTTCAATATAACTTGGTGTAGTAATTAATCTTACCTTCTTTGTTTAATTTTTAAGTAACTAGTATTAATCCCGTGGACGTTGCAACACACTAAATTTTCAAAATAGCAATGAAAATCTATTTGCATTCCTCTCATTACAACCAATTCAATCATCACATCCTCATTAACAACTAAAAAGAAAAGGATTTTATAGGGAAAAACACCTTCCCAACCCATTATGAATATGAGCACTTTCATATTTTCATCACTATATACAACAAATCATCATCTTCATGATATGAACATATAAAACATCAAGCCATATTAATAGATTTGCCTACTGAACATCAATGCATACTATTATCGTGTGTGTATATATTACCACATAACACCACATAGGTTGAATCAAGTGCATAAAGTTGTTTGATTCTATCAAAAGTTGTTTGCCCAAGACATGTGAAAACATCTACAAGAAAAAATAGAAAACAACAAACCTCATAAGAATGAAATGAAACACACATAGTTTTTATGTGTACATTGCTTCACTTACCCAACTCAGGCGAGGACAACATTTGAGCAATAGTAACTCCAAAAGTTTCCCAGGCTTTGAATCAATCCTATATGACTGTTAAAAACACAATATTAGAATCAAATACAGATAAATATAAACAAAATAAAGATAACAGTTAATAATAAAAGCTAATAAACTATTCTTTGGAGGCTTCTTGCACCATAATATAACCTCACATTTTATTTCATATCAACGCTAAAACCCGAATTATATTGAAGATCTAAAGCGGATGCATGACATACATTATCATAAATGAGTTATTTGTGGGAACAATACAATAAAGATGTCACCTGCTAATCATACAAAACATCATAAAAGCTAGCCATATACTGAAACTAATTTATATGTCATCAAGGTATACAAATGATTTCATTAATAGATACCATCCTAAAACATCTTAAACAAAACTGATATGTATATAATTGAACTTATGAAATCTGGGATAACAATAAGCTAGACACTTTCTAGAAACCATGACATCATCTATATTTATCACACGTACCATGAAAATGCTAAAACTTGTAGAATTATGATATGCAATTTACTTTTGTAAAAAAAACTAAAACTGAATGTGTACCTGCGTCAAAAGAAAACCAAACTTCATTTTTTTAAATTCAATAGATCGACACTACACCTTAGTTTGAGATCAAATCATTTTTTTTCTTTTGTTTTTTTTATTATAAGAGATGGCTTGTAAA
The DNA here is from genome assembly GCA_009363875.1 of Mikania micrantha. Lineage (NCBI taxonomy): Eukaryota > Viridiplantae > Streptophyta > Magnoliopsida > Asterales > Asteraceae > Mikania > Mikania micrantha. The sequence continues at coordinate 96,030,594 of CM018680.1, forward strand.
TTACCACTATAACCGATTTTTTACTGTGTTGGACAGGTTAACCGGTTTGGTCTACTGAAATCTCAAACCGGTCCTAAACCGTCGGTTTTTCAAAAACCTAAAACCGATTACAAACCAATACCGGTTCGGTTAACCGGTTTTTTTGTGCATCTCTAGTTTGCATGTTGTCAATAATTGACAATACACCAAATTAACACATACACACACTCAAATTTTCAAATTTGAGATTTCTATTTTTATAATCATAAATGAATCCAATTATACAAAAATTGGAACTTCAGGTAACCTTTTCTTGGTGATTTTTGCTTATAAACAAATTAAAGGGTTCAAACACGCCCATTTGCAAATAAAATTGAGATATATCTTGTTGAAATGAAATATACGATAAACACGTTAGTAAATAACCGGCATTCGAACTACTATGAAGTTCAAACTTGAAAAAAATTACCTCAAAATTGGTCTAACTATAACGCATTCATTTAAGAGCAATGGTTAGCAAGAAATCAGAGCCAGACAAGGTATAGATAACCAAAAATGAAGAAAACAATGCTTCGCATAGAAACACGGCTAATCTTAACGTTTCAAAAGAGTTTGTTATACAATAAAATTATCATATATTGTACTTAGCAAAGTTTTATTTGGTTAAAAAGCAAATTATTTATGATTTCATTTCTTGTATTTAAATTATTATACTTTTAAATTTCAAAAATAAACTTGAAAGATTAAACAATTTCTGCAATTCGCAATATTTTTAAACTCAGACCGGACGGCCGGTTAGACCAGGCTTCAGCTACATACTTTGCCGGTCCAGTTATGTGCTCAAAATCGTTTCAAAAGAAACCGGGCAGTTCAACTGGCGACCAGACTGTTGAACAAGGTTTCTAAACCTGACTAAAATTGAACATTGGTTCTTGCAATGCTTATATGAGGTTTATTTAATACACTTATAATTTGGTTTTTGTTAAAAATCTAGCTGTAAAAACATTATTAATTATTTGTTCCATACTGATTATTTTAGAATTGAAGCTATTAATCTGGATCTACCTTATACTAGTAGTCGAAAGATCATTGAAACATGTTGTAATTGTTTATTAATTGTTTAGATCGTTGAATTCAAGTTACTTTAAAAATTCAAGTCTTGTTTTTAATTTAGAAGATAATTCCAACAAACACAATAATCTATATTCATTCTCTTAATCATCTAATTATTATTTTTTAAATATCCAAAAGACGTTTGATCACCTGAGATCTATCATACAAACAAATCATTTGTCTCCTCAAAGAACATAGATAATTACCCGATCCACCCACGTAGAAAAAAATTGACAGCAAGAAAAAACCATATCTTAATCCATATCAAAACTTACTCCAGATATGTATCATGTGAACACTTCATTTTGTTTTTTAAATGAATGTATGGTAATAACAGTCTGGAATAGTTTTAATAATAGACTTCTAAATTTCTATATTTGCGTTCCCATTGGCCGGAGAGACGATGGATTGTGCATATAACATGGAAAGCAGGTGCACAAAGTTTCATCAAGTGTTTTCAGTTGCCACCTATCCACTGCTTCAATCATTCAACATCAACAACCATTTCATCCCTCACTACCTGCCACAGCTTCTTCTATCAGATCAACATCAGTCGCAGATTTGAACAGAAATTGTGAAGAGGGCGATGCTCGGTGGTTGTTGCGACGGTGAAGACCGTAGGTGATGGCTGTGTTGTCCAATTTTGGTTGATTTTTGACGTTGATCGGTACATCAAAGGGGTTGTGAGCACAGAATAAATTGTATGCTGAGAAATTGTTAGCTTGTTTAGGAACTCAACCAATTTCAACCGGTTTCCTCTCCTACAGTTGAAGATCGTGGGCCGAAGGTTGATCTGTTGCAAAAGTATGATCAGTCCCCCCCACACGCACACACAAAATCATCCAGTCAGTTAAGTATTATAAAATTACTAATGGTATATATGACTATATATGCAGATGCAACTGCCGCCAGGCCCGCCACAACAGCCCCTGCCACCACCTCAACAGCCGCCACCACCCCAGCCGCAGCAAAGCCCGCCACCACAGCAGCCCCCACCGCCGCCCCAGCCACTGCAGAACCCGCCACCACCGCCATGGCCAGAGCGACTGGGTCCAAACCTACCTAACATGGCTCTAATTCACGGTATATGTGCCAGCCATTTAATTCCTTTTGTTCCGTTTTTAAATCATCACCTTAATCACATAAGATAATTAAGTGACTATGTACTTCAATTCATTTATACTTCGTTCTTTTATTTCATTTCTTTTTAGAAATTCAAAAATAATTCCATGGCTTATGACATCTATGTCACAGTATGATTAATTAAGTATTTAAATTGGAACTGCTGCTGCCAGGATCTAGCAGAGAAGAGTACCTTCAATTTGGTGTCGCTCTTTACGAAGCTTCCATTAACTATAACTGGAAAGCCGCTAAAGCCATACTTGATAAGAACAAAGATCTGGTGAGGTACAGCATCACTGAAAACGGGGAAACACCCCTTCACATAGCGGCATCAGCGAGAGGCGATTCGAAACGTGTGGAAGAGTTTGTGAAAAAGATGGTGGAAATGATGGGAGAAAAAGACTTGGAACTTCAAAATAAAAATTACAACACCGCCCTTTATTTAGCAGCTGTCACAGGAAACGTTGAAACTGTCAAGATTATGGTTAAGGAGAACAAGAAACTGCTGACGATCCCCGGTGCAAATAGATCAATGATGCCACTCCATGCAGCTGCTTTGTTTGGAAATGAAGATGTTGTTGATTATCTTTACCAAGAATCCACAAGTTTGTCAGATGAAGATGGTTGGAGTCGTGATAGTCGTGGCTGGCTTATTGAAAAACTTGTAGAGAATGACATGTTCGGTACGTAAGCATTTTAGTATCCAACCTCCCTCCACACTCATTAGTTTTTTTTTTTTTTTTTTTTTACAATAATAATTAATTTATACATATAAATTTTTAAAAAAATGGATATATTGTTGATTTTTTTGATCAGATACAACACTAAGAATCGTTAAAAAGTACCCACTGCATGATGGAACTATTAAGGCTCTACTCAAACTTTTGGCTGGAAAGCCTGAAGCATTTCATGAAACAAACAAGTCAGGTAATCACCTCATTTTAAATTTGATATATCCATAAAAATCATGGTTGGTTGTAAAAATCGGCCTAGGCGGCCGCCTAGGCGCTAGGCGCCCGAGAACAGTCTAATTTTTGGCCTAGGCGGCTTAGGCAGATTTTTATTTTTTTTTTACTTTTTTGACTTTTTTTTTGACTTTTTTCGACTTTTTTCTTGTATAAAGGGACCAATTTTATAATTATTTAGATATTTCTCAACCAAAAATCATTAATATGTCTCTGAAACATCGAATCCAGCCAGTTAACATCGAAATTCATCTATAAACTTTGAACCCAGTGTTTAAGTTTACACTTTAAAGTACTTTATTTAGTATATTTAAGTTTATTTTTTAAATTATTTGAAGTATTATATTAAATTATTGAAATTAATGTGTGTATATAATATATATTTGTAAAATTACATATAAAAATTCCAATCCGCCTAGCGCCGATTAATCCCTAGGCGGCCCTCACTGCCCGACTAGCGCCTAGCGACTTTTACAACCATGATAAAAATTAGGGACAATATCATGTATCCCTTATGAAACCTCCAAATTGCATCTATCTCAATATTAAAGTAAAACTACAAATATTTTCATGTTTCAAAATTATCTTAGTAAGGAGAATTGTGTAAATTGTTTGTAGTTAGTTTATTAAGAATAAAAATACAAAATACATAATTTTTCTAATGAAATGAATAAATATGTAATATATTTGATTTAAAAAAGAAAAATATGTAATTTAGTTCTATGTATGGGTAAATATGTAATAAAGTGTTTTAGCAAGGGAAAATATGTAATGGATCCTAAAAATTAAGTTGAGAACATGAATAATTTATTTAACCCATATATATGTTGGTTGTAGTGTTAGGAGTAGGGTATCAACAACTGCAAAATAATAGTTGCTGATCTATCCAGATCCAAGATGGGCATGACGTTAGGTCATGTCGCATATCGATATCCTAAGCTTGGTGTTGTATATTTTAGTATAATTGGATGTAAATGAATATTAAATAGTTAGAGGTGCAGAGTGTACACTTTTTTAATATTTTCTGAGCTCCAGATCAAGCACGAGGGTAAGGGGTTGCGCCCCCTTGCGGGGTTTAAGGGGCAAAGCCCCTAGTGATGGTCCCTTGTGGGGTTTGGTATACCTAAAAAAAATTTACTTATTCATTATGTTCGGAATTACGTTGACCCGAGATTTGACCCGCTGACTTTACCCACCAAAACCAACCGCCAATAACCGTCATGCGGTTGGTTGGTGTTTAACAAGAAAATGAATTCGCAGAAGCAAGAATCAACCGAAATTCATATTACAGATATTCTCTCTATTGGATTATCTCAAAATCAAGTTTTTGAACTCGATAGTGCAGAAATATTGATTTGAAATAGTGATTTCACACACGATCTGATAAATTTCCAAACGATTATTGACGAATTTCTCCAACACTTGGATCCTAGCTGCGACAACATAGAAGATCTACGTTAGAGGGCTTAAGTGGATTATCCTCGAGGGCACTCTGAGTCAGTAATCTATAAAATATAATAAAGTGACGAATATGTAATTATAAGAACAAGTAATATATACTGCAACGACTCCTCATTTCCTTTAATACGTTCTTCAAATGCTTTCAACCCTGCTAAACAATCTTCAAACAACAATGTAGCTAGCTCGATGATGTGTTCGATCGTAGCCACAATGCCGAAGAATCGGGTAGGCATAGCATCCAGTAGCTTCTTTACAATCGTTTTAGTTTCGAGTGTTTCTCCTAAATTATTAAATTTGTTGATGATCTCGGAAATTTTACCTCTGAATTCTTCAACTGATTATTTTGAGCCCAATTCAAATTATCAAACTCACGCTTAAGAGATTGGAGTTTTGATTGATGAACTCGTTTAGCCCCAATGTATCTTACTTGAAGTCCCTTCCAAATCTCACGAGCACTTCGAGTCTTGGGGACCTGGGCTAATGTACTTTCTTGGTAATGATTGGTAGATCATGGCACTGGCATTCTTTTTTTTTCTTTGTTTTTTTTTGCGTTGACCTCTTCAATGTTTTCGGGATCTAAAACCACCCACAGATCTTGTGCATCTAGCACCGCCCCCATCATAATAGACGCTGATTGTTTCGGAACTGTTAACAAGGTCGTGTTTGGTTCTCGTTTGTTATGGACAACGACCTGTTGCGGACCGCCTCCAACTCCTACTCCTTCTGCCATTCGTAACTATCGAACATTGACTCTTCGGTAATTTGCAATCAAGCCTGCAACGTTGCGTTAGTGGTTCTGCTTACCACAACTTACGAATGAGACAGATCTTCATGTTATGGCTTTGATACCAATTGTTAGAAACAATTGATAAAACCATACACTTTGAGTTAATATAATGTTTACTAACTTGATAATTGTCATTTACAAAAGAGATGAATATATACACGTGCAAAGAATGTTCTAGCACTAAACAATAAATATAACTAACTAATGAGCTACTTAATATCCCCCCTCAAGCGAGATGGTGGTGGCCCGAGGCGAAGCATATCTCGAAAGTATTCAAACTTAGACCAAGGTAAACTTTTAGTAAAAATGGCAGCCACCTGAAGTTTGGTAGGCACAAATTTAGTGTGTAATTTCCCTGCAGATTCAAGTTCTCGAACAAAGTGATAGTCAAGTTCAATGTGTTTAACCCGCTTGTGAGCGACTGGATTCGGTGTAAGAAAAATTGTGCTTTTATTATCACAAAGTAATGTGGGACGTGTGGCCGACAAAGCATGCAACTTAGTAAGAAGGTGAGTGATCCATATCATTCTGGCTGTCGTGTTAGCAATGGCTCGGTATTCCGATTCATAACTTGATATATCTTCAGACAGTAGGTTGTTTCTTGGCACTCCAAGAAACAAGATTCCCCCCTAAAAAGATATAATAACCATAAGTGAAACACCTTGTTTTAAGACACCGAGCCCAATCAGCATCAGAGAAACCAAGCAGAGAAGTTTTAACTAGTCTTGAAAAAGAGAGTCCATAGTCAACCGTACCAGCAACATAGCGAAGAATATGTTTGACTGCTTGATAATGATCAACCGTAGGAGCTTGCAAAAACTGACTGACTTGATTAACAACATACGACCAATTTGGTCAAGTAATAGTTAAGTATTGTAAGGCACCCACAATGGAACGATAGTGTGTGATTTCGTGATATGGTTCTCCATTTGAAGAAAAGGTAACATTCGTGGCTAATGGGGTATGAGTTGGCTTAGCAATAGTCATATCGTGAGTAGCACATGTTGCTTCTTGATTCGGATTATGATTCTATGAACTCGGATGGATTCTAAAGACTTGGAAGGCTCAAAATCGTCACTTTTTTTGCCTAGAAATCGTCCAGAAATGGCCTTCTCTCAAAACCCTAAGATATGGGTTTAAATATGGTCAAGACAAGCCAAAAACTCAATTTTCCCGGATGTCGGCGTATCATGCGTCGGGCATGGGCGTATGATACGCCTAACTGAAAGTTGTACGCCCAAGACTTTCTGCCAACGACCAAAACTAGGCGTAATACGCCGGACGTACGATACTTCGGACTAGGCATATCATACGCCCAATCTGACTCCATATTCAGGTTCGTCTCTTCGAGAAACACAATTTTCATATATTATGGGTCTCGTAACTCATCTCCTAGCTCGATATATGCCTCTTCCAAATTTTGAAGTTTTCCTGACTGATTCTGATACGTTTGTTAGCATTTTCATCTAGTTAACATCTCCTGGTATCCATCTAACTTGTTTTTACCTGCAATTCATAAATGGATGAGTTTGTTCATGAGGAAATCAGTGGTGTTGGAGGAAGATGCCACCATTGATGGGTGGTGTGTTTTGAGGAGAGGATTGAAAGGATGAAGATGGTGATGAAGAAGGAAGAAAGGAGAGGTGATTGGTTGGAATGGGAAGGGAGGGGTTGGGGAGACGAATATATACACGTACAAATAATCTTCTATAGAGGGGCCAGCCACCATGAGTAAAGATAATGTTTACTAACTTGATAATTGTCATTTACAAATATGATTAATATATACACGTACAAATAATCTTCTAGGGATGAACAATAAATATAACTAACTAATGAGCTACTTAATACACTTTAACACAACGTTTTTGTGAATTGGACAGACGACGTTTTTTCTTTTTGTTGAAACTAAAACAAACTTTTCTCTCTTGGAGATTACAAAGAATCCTACGCTATTTATAGGGAAAACTTCATACAAATGTAATCAACTTTTAAAAGTCTTCCAATTAAGTCACTAAAACTTTTTTTGTTCTAATTAAGTAACTCAACATAGATTAAGTGTTCTAATCCTATGTTTTTTACCACTTTAGAAGGGAACCATGCTTACATGGCATTTAACATGTTGACATGTCTTTTTTTTTTTGTTTCTTTCTTTTCTAATATTGACATGAGAATGATCTAGCATTTTTTTGACTTTTATTTAAAAAAAAAAATACAATTTACTAGCAATTAACTCATTAATTATACCTTTCTTCCTGCTCAATCTTCTATTCTTCTCCCTTTCACATGCCGCCACAGAACATGGAATCCACCGTCGTCTACAGCTCCAATGCCTGCACCTCCGGTTATACCACTGTTCTTCAATATAACATCAAAAACCAACGCTTCAATACCTAATCCACCCCCAAACCAGCCAGGATCATAAACCCTATCACCGAATCGTAGGTCCAAGCCGCCGTGATTTGCGCTAAGAGTTCCGGTGTTTAGATCTAGATTTGCAGCGGCGACCATGATTACGAACGAATATCATATGTCTTATTGAAACCGGATTTTATCATACTTGAACTCGAAATATTCAATTCCAAAAGTATTGATGTTAACATCTTAGATGAAAACGTCGGTTGGAGCTCAAGGGACTCATTGCTAGTAACTTATTTTTTTTAATTAAAAATAAAAAAAAATACCACATCATTTCCATGTCAACATTAAAAAAGAAAGAAACAAAAAAGAAAATAACATGTAAGCATGCTAAATACCATGAAAGCATGGTAACCTTCTAAAGTGGTAAAAAATCATAGGTTCAGAACACTTAATTTAAGTTGAGTTACTTAATTGAAACAAAATTTGAATGAATTTGAACACTTTTAAAAGTTAATTACATTTCTATAAAGTTTATAACACATCAAACTTGGGATACAAGAAATAAACTAACTCATAATACTTATCAACCTATAAACTAGGAAAAACATCAAAATCAAAATACGTAAAATAAAACTTGGTAAATGCGAATGAGACATGCATGTTGGGCTGGATCACTGAAACCTTATGGGCCTGATTAAATTATTTTGACCCAACAAGGATTATCTCTAATTAGCCTGCCATGTTTGAGCGGCTGTGGAGTTGAGTTTGAGGATTGTAATCAACAAATCATTAAAGATCGTGTCCTATATCCATAGTTTAACAATGGCATCTAGCTAGGCGTGTCCAAGCAGGGTCGTAAACAGTTTTATCAGTTGCATCTTTGGCAGCAGCAGGTTTCGGAGATGGAATAATGTGGTTAAGAAGTTGAAATTTTGCACGTGTATTGAGCGTTATCCATCTCTAACAAAGTAGGAATGAAGTTGCGGATGCTAGAGACTGTGGTTGCCGGATGTATTGGTGGATTCGCCATTAGAGAAAGAAGGGAGGGAGGCCGATGAGAAAGAGGGAAAGCGAACAGGAGGATGTTGATCAGAGGAGATTTGCGAGCGAGAATAGGGTGATCGTAGTAGGGTTAGGGCTTGCTCATGATACCATGATAGAGTACGTATTAATTAATCTGTGTGCCCCAACATGCCAAATATATAGTTAACTGAATTACACAACACCCTCAACTATACAATTGGTGTCATAATACAAATATAATTATGTACGTAGTCTAACAGGTATCATCAATATATTTCACATTTGTTGCTTTTAGTTTTGGCATGTGGGTGTTTCAAGAGAGCTTCTACAAAGAAGAGTAATGCACTGTCACTGCTAAGGCACATTTGGAATGATGTTGTGAAAAGGCCTACCAAGGAAATTGACGCAATACTTAGAGGACCACCTGATTCAAGTTCGATTGATCAAGACAGCAAAGTAGTTGCTGGATGGACTGTTACAGTTATGAAACTTCAAAAGGTCATTCATGAACATGTGGAGAACATGACAGCTAAAACCAATGAGCTGATTGCATCTGCTGAGCCGTCTAAAGCTCTGAAACTACAAGATCTTATTTCTCAAAGTCTTGTGGAAATGCATGCTACAGCCCAAAATATAACCAAAGACTCCTCTGATTTGAGCATGCAAGACAACAAGCCAGTTTCTAACAAGGCACACCTGGTTCTCCAACTACAAAAGCTCATTTTCAACTATATTTCAGGCTTGTATGACAAAACCATGCGGATAATTAGCACCAGCGGCTATCTAACGGAAGACCAATTAGTTCAGGAGCTACAAAAGGGCATTGTGGAACTTAATAAGAAACTGCAAAAGGAAGCCGAAGAACAAGTTAAAAAGTATAAAAAGGAAACATACTCTTCTCGGGTAGTGTTCATTGCTGCAGAAATGGGCAATACTAATTTTTTAGTTGAGCTCATTCGCGGATATCCTGATCTTATATGGAAGGTGAATGATAACAATCAAAGTATTTTTCACATTGCTGTGAAACACCGTCATGTGGGTATATACTGCCTATTGTATGAAATAGGGGCAATGAAGGATTTGATAACTCCTCTTAGAGATCCTAATGAAAACAGTATGTTGCATTTAGTTGGTACCTGTGCCAAACAAAATCAACTCGCGGATGTGTCTGGAGTTGCTTTACAAATGCAACGAGAACTATCATGGTTTCAGGTACATATTTATTCATCTTTTTTAAGGATTAGTGTAACCATAAAGTGGCTTATAACTATTTTAGTTTGTTTGTATTGTAGGAAGTAAAGAAAATGGTTCCTCCAGCTTATAAATTACGGAAGAACAAAGATGGTCTAACACCGCGTGAGTTATTCACAAAGGAGCACAAAGAATTGGTTACACAAGGTGAGAAGTGGATGAAAGAAACCGCGAGTCAATGTATTGTTGTTGCAGCAACTTTTACTGTTCCTGGTGGGTACAACCAAAACAACGGTATCCCTTTCTTTAGTTCGAAAGCAACCTTTGTGGTTTTTGTTGTGGCAGATGCCATATCTCTAATCTTGTCCTCCGCCTCAATTCTCCTGTTCTTATCCATCCTCACCTCGCGTTATGACGAACGAGATTTTTTAGAATCATTATCTTTAAAGCTTCTATTTGGTCTAGCAACTCTTTTCCTATCTATCGCAACCATGCTGATCGCTTTTGGTGTTAGTTTTCTCCCACTTTACAAAAAGGGATTGTTATGGATACCAATCCTTATCTGTGTGCTTGTTGCACTCCCAGCCATCTTATATGCACGTTTGCAATATCGTTTGTTTGTCGATGTCATTCGTTCGACATTTCTTTTTAGTTCCCTATTTAAACCCCGGAAACGTCTTATTTACTATGCAAACCCCCAGGTTTAATCGTTTTCTAGCACAATTGGTACGTATGGATGTAATAAATGGTTGTAATTTGGTTAATTAATTCCCCATTGATGAGCGTTTTTATTCCCCTAGGCCATATATCTTGTGACTTTTTAGGATCTTCATATGAATGGTTTGTTTTATGCCAATCTAATTAGGCAAAAGCAATTAATATTTTTCTATAATAAGAAACCAAATTATATATTAATAAACCGTGGTATTTGTAACCTCCCTGAGGATGAAATCTAACCGTGTAAATTGGCTGAAATAAAATCACAGCCGTCTAAATTCATTTTAATAGGCGGTTTCAAACAGTTTTATAATCACCGCACGATGGAACACCCTTCCCACAAAACTCCAGCTGTCCCATGTTACCTTGGAAAGTTTGTTCAACCCTTTGCTGAAACAACGGCGGTCTCAAAAAAATATATTTAAGTTTCATATTAGCGGGACACGTGTCCTACCATCAATGAAATTATCCATCAATCAGAACATCCAGGGGCGCAGCTTTGAAGGGGCTAGGAGGGGCGACCGCCCCCCTGGTTTTTCGTTCAGTGGTGTACATTTCCCGATTCGTAGTGCAAAATTTTTTAAAATTTCTATTTCGCCCCCCCCGGGGAAAAAAAATACACCCTATGTTCGCCCCCCCTGAAGTTTCGCCCCCCCTACGCTTGGGGTCAAGCTTCGCCACTGAGAACATCTGTCCCATACACGTGTCCCACCATCAATAAAATTAGGGAAGGGTTATCTACACACCCCAGGATTTTAATTCAACACCCCGCCGCCACCCATACGCCCCGTAGTGGCCACTACGGGGCGTTTGCCACAGACTGACAACCTTAAACGACAGAATTCTTTTGTCAGCTTTTTCAGGACCTATACGACCCGTAGTGACCACTACGGGGCGTTTAGGTCTAAAAAAACAAACGCGCAACATCTTGGGTCGTTTGAGGGTGATTTGGGGGGTTTGGGTATGATTTTTGAGGTGTAAAAATATAGTTTTTTTTTTAAAAACTATTTTTATATTTTGCGTATTTTGCGACGTATCTCTCGTAGCATTTTTATTTTACGACGACGTATCTCTCGTACGTAAAAGTTTAGTTATTTTTTTAAACGCATGTTTTTTTGTTTGTAAAAATCTAATATTTTTTTGTTTAAAACTTGTTTTTTATTTTTTACGGTCTCTCAGTTCGTTTATTTTTTAATTGTTTTTTAAAACATTTAGTTTTGAAAGCTAAAAATGTTTTTACTTTTTAGATTTAATTAAAATTTAAATATATTAAATAATTTATATATGAATGACGTTCTTTGTTTAAGCATACTGATGTTACAGAATAATACGATAAATAATGCATCACCAAGCAAAACATATTTAAATAATAAACACGCATCAACAAGAAAACATATAATAATAAATACGTATCACCAACAAAGCATATTTAAATAATAAACACGCATCACTAACTAAAACAACCAGATATATGCACGCATCATCAACCAAAACAACCAAATATATACAAACTATAAACATGAATACAAGTGTATGTTTAACAAATACAAATATGACTGAAAATACTAAGGTGGAGGTGGAGGTGGAGGAGGATAATCTCGTGGCCGAGGAACTGCAGGAAGCTGAATACCCTCACCTTCTGCATGCCTAAGCTCGACATGCACATGCCACGAGATCAGATCCTCCAACCGATCCAGTCGTCGCGTCTGATCAGACTGCTGCTGTAAGATCTGCGTCTGCTGCTGCTGTATCTGCAACAACTGCTGCGTGAGCTCGAGCTGCTGCTGCTGCATGTGCTCATGCTGCTGGATGAGCTGCTGCGTCGAATCAGCTATCCCCTGTATCATAGCCTCGACACGAGCGGGAAGCCGCACCGCTCTGTATATGCGCTCAGGATGCTGATGTGGCACATCCTGATGCGGCTCCCCCTCGCCATGTGGCGGCGGCGGCGGTGGCGGTGGCGGCTGCTGCGGCTGTGGCTGTGGCTGCGGCTGTGGGAACACAGGCATAGGGTCCTCGTCTCTGTAATGGAGATCATTTGGCCCCGGCTGCCAAATGACCCCCCTCTGGAGCGAAAATCGAAGCCCGACCCGTGGGAATGTCTGCGCGATACGCATGCCAAGCACTGTCCGTCGATCTAAACGAACTGGATGAAAGGCCTCCATACCGGCAGGCTCCATATCTATAAGCCCGTTAAAACGAGCAATACGTGTCACATACACCCCCCGAAGATCAGCCCCCTCTCCTGGCGGTGGTAATACGTGCTAAAGTACTCGGCGAGACAACGTGCAAGGTTGCACGGTCTCCCACTCAATATACAATACAAAAAAAATAAATCCTGTGAAGTGCACCACTCCTGGCTCATGCCACGTCCTGTAACAGACGAGGCAATGCACCGGTGCAAATACCGAATGAGCGGGTCACGAATACGCGTGACCCGGGCGCTGCGGTCAAAGGCGTCGTCGCCTATCCGAGGCCACCAAGCACTGACGACGGCGTCGTCAGCTGTATGAATAGCCGTCGTGTAGATCGGCATCTGAGTCTCCTGCTCGGTGTACAAACCGAGTACGTTCCCAAACTCGGCTAAAGACAAATGGTACGGGGCCCCGCAGAGTCTAAAGGAAACCTCTGCCGGCTGGGCCTGACCCGGCTGTGGCTGGAAATCAGGAGCCTGAGGCCTGTACCTAAATGTCGAAAGAAACTCCACAGTAATAAGTCGGTACTGTGGAGCATACGTCATCTCAAAAAGACGAGACCATGGCGTGTTCTCGCCAATGATCGCCGTCATCCTCTCCTGCTGGCCAAGCTCAGCCAGCAGGTCGTAGTCAATCGCCTTCTGGTTGCCCATCTCCTTCTTCAGTAGACGATCGCGCCTCTTACGCGCGCTCGTCCGCTGAGGAAATGCCAACCAGGGATGGTCCATAAGCTCGTCATGCTCGACATCTAGATCATCAACATGCGGCTGTCCCACATCGTCACCAGCAATCTCCATCTCATCAGAAGAAGACATATCTGAATGATGAACAAATAAAATAAAAAAATTACGAATAATAAATAATAATAATAATAATAATAGTAATAGTAATAATAAATAATAACAATAAACAAATAAATAATAAGAATAATAATTAATAATAAACAATAATAATAAATATTAATAAATAATAACAATAATAATAATAAATAATCAATAAATAACAATAATAAATAATAACAATAATAATAAATATTAAATAAATATTAATAATAGTAATAATAACAATAATAATAATAAATAATCAATAAATAACAATAATAAATAATAACAATAATAATAAATATAAATAAATATTAATAATAGTAATAATAACAATAATAATAATAAATAATCATAAATAACAATAATAAATAATAACAATAATAATAAATATTAAATAAATATTAATAATAGTAATAATAACAATAATAATAATAAAGAATCAAAAATAACAATAATAAATAATAACAATAATAATAATATTAATAATATTAATAATAGTAATAAGAACAATAATAATAATAAATAATCAATAAATAACAATAATAAATAATAACAATAATAAAAATATTAATAATAAATATTAATAATATAATAATAACAATAATAATAATAAATAATCAAGAATAACAATAATAAATAATAACAATAATAATAAATAAAATAAATATTAATAATAGTAATAATAACAATAATAATAATAAATAATCAATAAATAACAATAATAAATAATAACAATAATAATAAATATTAAATAAATATTAATAATAGTAATAATAACAATAATATAATAAATAATCAATAAATAACAATAATAAATAATAACAATAATAATAAATATTAATAATAAATATTAATAATAGTAATAATAACAATAATAATAATAAATAATCAATAATAACAATAATAAATAATAACAATAATAATAATATAAATAAATATTAATAATAGTAATAATAACAATAATAATAATAAATAATAAATAAATATTAATAATAAAAAAAAATCAGTAGGAGCAAACGCCCCGTAGTGCCACATATGGGGCGTTTGTTTTGAACCAGAAGGGGCAAACGCCCCGTTGTGCACCAAACGCCCCGCCACGGACCGTATGCTTCAAAACTCCAACCCCCGGTCATCCACCAAGATTAACGGGTCGGATTACTAACCTTGAAGTAGCAAACGAGGACCAAACGAGTTCCGATCGGCGGTCAGCGGCGGTCTTCGGCGGTGGCGTAGAGCGTATACGATGGAGCGTGGGTCGTTTGGGGGAACCGGGGGGCGTTTCTGGGGTTTATTAAATGCTAATACGCCACGTAGTGGGCACTACGTGGCGTTTAGCTTTATTTTTTTTTTAATTTTTAATTTATATTATAATAATGATATTATATTAAATGTAATATATATAATTATATTTAAATGTAATATAATTGATTATATTAAGTATAATTATATTATCTTTTATTTTGTTTTATATAATTATATTATATTTAATATTTATTATATATAATTTAATTATATGTAATGATGATTATTATAAATGTAATAATATAATATCTTATCTTTTATTATATTATTTGTTTTATATAATATATATCTTTTATTATTTATTTTTTTTATATTATTTATATTATCTTTTATTATACTATTTTGTTTTATATAATTATATTATATTTAATATTTATTATATATAATTCTTATATTATGAATGATAAATTAAATGTAATTATATATAATTATATATTATATTATCTTTTATTTATATTATTTTGTTTTATATAATTATATTATCTTATTATATTATTTTGTTTTATATAATTTATATTATATATAATGATATTATATATAAATGTAATGTAATCTAATTATATTCAATAAATATACAAAGTTACAGAATTTCGTGGTGATAATATACTTCTTTGTTTGCTTCTATAATCGATCTATACCGTTGGATTCGTTCTTGATAAATCAGCTCCCACGCACCGGCCGCATCATTTCGGTAACGTTTCCAGACCGCACTTAGAGTTGGAATCGGATAATCCCCTTCCAACCTTATGTTGACAAAATGTTGTGGCATATGAAGAAGACAAACCACATTATGTTGTGGTATTGTCGATGGAGCTAACCATAACGGGAAAAACGTGACACACCCTTGTTGAGTGATAAGGTGAACTATAACGCCAAATCTTTGTGCAACAACGAGTCCCGTATAAGGCATAAGCATCCAATGTTCTTCAGGTGCAGGTTTGATATCAAACCAGTTTATGCTATGACGTATTGCTTCATATAAATTTTCATCAACGGAGTTAAGAACATATCTGTATGCTTCCCTATTGGTGTCCACTTCTTGTAACAGTTGCTGTCGAACGAAACCCCATTGATTTTCATCGAACCCTAACCCAACGGCTAAAGACCTGAATCCACAATTACCATCTGGCATAACATCTTGTATGTTGCTTACATAACAATGAAGCATTGAAGGAATGTAACGACCAAATCGTCTAAGATTGTTCATTCCTTCTGGTTTCACTGGCGAGGCAACTACCGAGTCAACTTGACTTGTCTCGAGTCCTTTTTTCCCTCTAGAAGACGTTGAACGACTACGTTGGAGGGCGGGTCTTTGATGGTTTGACATTGCTGGAGTGAAAGAACTATGCCTTGGAAGTTGAAAACTACTCTCTTGTGAGTCGACAACTGCGCTTTGTCTAGATTCACTCCCCCTTTCTTGTTGAGTCTTCAATGTCGGACGTCCGCGTGTATCCTTCTGAACCAATGGCGTTTTCTTTTCACTTTTAAACGGAAACACCTGCGAAAGTATTTTTTTAACCAGACTCTTTTTCACTGACTCAGGTTTTGAATTTATTTCCTGCGTCACAAGACCCATTTGTGCTGCAACGTCGATTTCTTCGTCTTCTAGAAGTGTCGGGTACTTAGTGTCAAGTTTTGTCCAGAAGATGTCTATATCAGAAAGCGGGATAATCGTGTCTGTATACAAATGAAAGGAAAATAATCAGTTTACAACAAAAAAAATGTAAAAAACAAACAAAGAGGAATTGATTACAGTAATTTGATACCTGTATTTTCGTATGTTGAGATCCGACAGGCACATGGCAAGCCACAACTTGTCCACAACTGGTGGCCGCATGACATACTACCTTGACGCATAACCTTGATCTTATTTATTTCATCAAGTAGTAAATCAAGAGCTTTATGTGAAACCTTGCCACGTAAGTTATTAAACAAGGGTATTTTATGATGACCCATTGTCTTTATTAAACTTGTTTCAAACCCATGTTTCATGTTTACCTCCTGCAATTCTATCATTTGATCAACAAAACCTACCAGTGTCGAGAGCGAGTTATTAGTGGTTCTTAGATATCTTTTTAAGTTTGAATGTTGACTCTCGACTCTGTTAGTTGTACGTTGACCAAAGTTAGGCGTTCTGTTAGTCCAGGCTGTGACAAACATGTCTTTGTATGGGTTTAACCAAGTCTGAGTCACATAATTCAAAACCCCTGAAATAAAAAAAAAACTATGACATACGAAAACGTAATTTTACCAAAAATAATGATAATGATATTGAATGACGCTTACTTTGACGGTTATCTGAGACAAGTTGTTGGTACAGGCGGTTATAGTTGTAGTCGTAAATTTCAGGCGACGAAGAGTCACACAAATTCCCCCAACGACCCTTAAACTTTTTCCAGTCACCGTCTGAAAAACTCGCCTTGCAGTGTTTTGCGATATTTTCGCTTATGTGCCACCTGCATAAATACCTGGAAGCGTGCGGAAAGACCTTACGACATGCATTCATCAGAGCAAGGTCTCTGTCGGTTATTATCACGCGGGGCTCCATACACTTATCTAGCATATCTTTTACTCGTTCTAGAACCCAATGATAATTTTCCTCTTTTTCTTTACTCACGAACGCGTGAGCAATACAAAACGTATGGTGTGTTGAGGTAACACCAACTATCTGTACAAAAGGAAGTTTGTACATGTTAGTCTTGTAAGTCGCGTCGATCATAAGGACATGTGGGAACGCACGCCACCAGGTGTATGATTTTTTATGACAAAAGAAAATCTCCTCCACGACATTCGTTTCAGAGTTTTCCCGAGTAAAGTATACGTAATTTTAGTATGTAGCAGGTTCTCTAAGACCTGCATTGGGGTTGATCCGATTTTTTGTTTATTTTTAAATTTATGCTGCACATTGTATACGTCTCTACGGATGGAGACGTTGTTGGGATTATGCTTCTTTAGGCTGGAAAGTATGTTGCGTGGGTCCATGTGTTGCTCAGTCAGATGGTGCACCATGTTTTGTTCCTGCTCGGACATTCTTCTAACAAACGGGTGCCCCTCAAGATTTTGAGCAGGTTCATGGTTGTGTTTGTCGTTTCTGACCTGAAGCTTCCAACCATAAGAATCAGAGTCGTATATCCCTATTAATTTAAAAGGACACCCGATTTTCTTGCTACCGGTACGCCTTAAGATGGCTGTACTATTGTGTTCACCACCACGATCACACACAAGCCAGATTTTGTTGACCTCATCGGTCCCCTTCTTTTTCTTAGATCGTCCGGTAACTACGATGTATCCATTATCAAGGGCTCTAGTTTTCACCCATGCCATCAGCTCCTCCACAGAATTGAATATCTGAAAACAATGTTGTCATTAAACTAATGTCCATCTAACTAAAAACAAGTGAAAATATATTACCTCATTGGTATTCCAATCCATATTTTGGTATACAATGTCAGCTTCTTCCTTTTTAACGGCCACTTGGGGTGGTTGTGATTGTTCACCACCGTAACATTCCCTGTTAACGTCTTCATCATAGCAAGGTTCCTGGTTCAAATCAAACTGCCAGTACGAAGTTTGACCCGCAACCTCTTCGTTAAGATCTGGCAATGCGGGTCTATTTGTCGCCTCAGACGATTGCACACCAGTCTCATCCTTAAAAACATTATGATTAGTTTGTCATTTGATTAACAATAAAAGCAAGTATACACAGTTTCGTACCTGATATGTTTCAGCCACACGCGAAACGTCGGAATATTGACCAAAGAAAAAGTCTCCGTCCCACCAAGACATATTTCAAATAAAAAATACGGCTGTAGTGTAGATATTTATTAAACGAAACAAGAGAAACTGGTTCAAGTATTTGGAGAGTGATTCGAGAGAATGCGTAATATTGTAACTCAGTATGTGTGTATATATGGACGATGAATTCGTAAGTTGCAACCTATTTGTCACGTTTTAAACATTAAACGCCACGTAGTGGTCACTACGCGGCGTTTAGGGTTAACCCTAAACGCCCCGTAGTGGCCACTACGTGGCGTTTGGGTCTAATCAACTGACATGTCGGAAGCTTTTGCAGAACCTCGTACGAAAACGCCTCGTAGTGGGCACTACGGGGCGTTTAGGTGTAATCATGGTACGTGTCGTTTGACCGAGCTAGTACAATTCGTACACAAACGCCCCGTAGTGGCCACTACGGGGCGTTTGAGGGGTGTGCAGACATTATTTTGGGGTGTAAGTTTAACACCACCCTAAAATTATCCTTCAACCGGAACACCTGTCCAATTAAATGGTATACCACGACAGGTTTGCTAAATTATAAAAAGTAATATTGCTGAACCGCCCTATTTCAACTGTTAATCCATTATACGATGCAAAATATTTGCAATTAACAAAATAAAACATAATAAAGGCCTTTTACAAACCAAAATTAATATGATGAAAACAAAACAAAACAGAAAATAAATGTTCCTCAAATTGAGCAGCAGTCATATATAATCGTATACCATTCATCTGCATTTGAGTCAAAATTGAACACAAACTTTTCTCCCTAAATTAAATACTTGTATAATAAGAAGATCAGACACAAGAAAAGAAAGTTACCTTTTTCGGTGATTAGCTGCAAGTCCTCATGTTGAATGTTTGGTTGTGCCATAATTTCCATTGTAGTGCATTTATGTATTGAGTAAGGTTCATATTATTTTAATTCTCATTTTTATGACATACTATTTTCCCGCCATTTTCTATGCATGGTAAATTGACAATCAGGTTCACGTTGTCTTAATTCTTATTTTTGGTCCAAATATTATTTTCCCGCCTAGGCATACCATACTGTATAGTTGGGTAATTTTAAATTTTAAATACTCATCTACAAACTGTCATGTTAACCGGGAAAATAAATTTTCAAATCTACAAATAACAGTTTCTACAACATGTGGCAAAGAGGTTTAGATTATTTTAAATGTTTGTAGTCCAAATGTTATTTTCCCGCTTACATTTATCATATTGTACAACTGTGCAAGTTTAAATTTTTATTTACTCATCTACAAACTATCAATGTTACCGGGAATAAAAAAATTCAAATCTACAAAACAGTTTCTACAGCATGTAAATCGGCAGTGGGTTGGCAGTTTGTTAGCAGCCTATTTATATGCATGCTTGTCTTTAATTTATTTTGCCTGAACATTGTACTTCTCTTACTGATGGAACATATATCAAGTAACAAAGATGCAAAAACTGTTGAGGTACTCTTCCTTTAATAATTAATTTCTTTTGTATTTTACTTATTGTTATTTCTTGTATTGTATCCGCTTCATCCTATTAACACACATATTTGATTTTATGATCATCTTATTTTCTTCTTGGTTTTATTTTCATATAAGATGGACACCATCCTAAAGTCACCAAAATTTGAGCATAAGGTATACTTATATTGAAAGAAGAGCATTGTGTTTTCTAAACCTTTTATCCATTTAAAAACCTTAACAGATGCATGATGGCAGATTTGTTATGTGAAATCATAAAGAAACCCTGATCAGGAACGAGATGTGGAATAAGATAAAATAATGAGGTTGAAGGATGTAGAGTTACCTTCGATAACAGATAACTCGGAGCCAGCAAATGAAGAAGTTGTTCATCATAGATGATGGTGTTGATTGCGTCTTCGGCAAGCACCGTTACATTTTCTCGTCATCCTACAGATATATATCGAACTCATAGAATAAATCAGATGAACAAATATGATTATATGAACATGGAAAACATACCATGGTAATTTCAACTGCAAAGTTATGGCGGTCCGGTTGAATTTCAAAACCCTAATTTGTTTCATGATACCAACAAAGATACAGAAGAGAGAGAAAGGTAAGGGATTGAAATGAAGTGAAATACTCAAATTTTACTGTACTAATAAACAAAAATGTATTTTGCCACTTGTCATGTTCTAACAACATCGTTGCCACATGTTAACTTTTTTTTAAATTCATTTAATCATCTCATATTAAATACAAATTGTGTAATATTAAATAATTATATTATCTTTTTTATTAAATAATTATAATACTAATAACTAATAATATTATTTATCTTTTAATTAGCTAACACATTTAATAAAAGTTTATATAAAGAAATTTTAATATTATTATTTTTTTTAAAATAAGAAATATTTTATTTACCAGAAAATCTAAGTTAAATAAAAAATTTCTTTAAAAATGATTTTTTATAAAAAAAAATTAAAAATAAACGAGTGTTTTAAACAATAAGATTTTATAAACCAATGCGTTTTTTAAGTTTATTTTAAAAAGAAAAGTAAAAAAATGATAAATAAAGATACACTTTTGGTCCTTATATTTAACGTTATGTTTAAATTGAGTTGTTAAAATTAAATAATTACATAAATTATATTTTTTACCTTCTTGAATTATAAAATTTAGTCTTTGATAGAATAAAAACTAAGGCTTTATTATCAATTAGTTCAAAAATAATAATTGTTACAAATCAAAAATATTATATTTTATTTGTATAATTATTAAAGTTTTGTATTGTTGTTTTATTATTTGAAGTATTCATTAATATGTAAATTAATTATTTTATCTTAAAACATCGTTTTATAATTTTTACAATTTTTATTACTAACTATTTATTATTTTATATAAAACCCGTGTAATACACGGGGTAATAATCTAGTGTATCAATAAAGTTAATACAACGGTTTCCTATATGTATAAATATACTCTACACCCAAAATAAGCAATGATTTCTAAATCAAACCATTAACTTTCCTGATAGCACATAAATAGTCCTTAATCTTATTCTATTTTAACAAAATTAAATTAAAAAAATAAAATAAAATGTCTCGGAATATTATGATTGGAAATTTGTAATTCAAGTTCAATTCTTAATTTTTTACTTCACTAATTAATATCAGCATGGATTTGAAATTTTTACTCATTGATTCTAATAAAGTGTCCATGGATTTATACAATCAAGAATTTAACAATGTTATTGAAAAAGTAATCTATTGAACAATTTTATAATTAACCACTGCTCATAGCACCTCTGGTTGCAACCCAGCTGTCCAGCTTGCACTCCACCTGCATAAAGAATAACTATTGGTCATATCAAATATGGTTGCAACGTAGTTGTTCTGCTTGCACTCTACCTGCATAAACAATAAACACACTTACTCCATTTGCTAATCATCCTTTGTTAATTTCAAGAATATTCAAAAAGCAGAAGGCAACTAGATCATGTCTGTGAAGATGAACCAAACGTTTTAAAATATGATTACCCCAATGGTTGATTGGATTTAGAATAAACCTATTGTGCTTTTGCCTAAACCTAACTAAATTATTCATATAAACATACATTTTTAATCATCAAATTATCATAAAACATCACAATTTTTGTAAGCACAGCAAATCTGCTTTAACTGAACTTACTTTCTTTGAGTGCCAGAAGTACACATCTTACAGACAAATCATCAATCTACATCTATCCCTTCGTACTCATCAAAAGCCCTAAAACTACGTATCAAATTACACCGTAAATGTTAGTTTGAAAACAATATAAGCCCAAAAATTAAACGAATAAAAGTGCTTACACTGTCTTTCAAGCTTCTTTGCCCATAATTTCATCATACTAGAACAAAAAATTTGAAACAAATCATGGTAAATGATTAAAAACGTAGAAATTAATGAAAAAACTACAAATCATAATATTGAAACAAATTTGAAACAAATCATGGTAAATGATGAAATTAATCAAAAAAACTACAGATGATGATATTTAGAGACTCAAGCAGCGAATCAAAAGGAAACCAAACGGTTTTTTTCGACCGATTTTAGAGTGAGAAAGGGAGACGAAAAATCAACCTAGGGTTAGTGCGTAAACAAACACAACACATATATACATTGATTCATGGTTCTTCTTGATAAAAGTTGAATTTTTTTCAGTGCCTTACGATTTGTACATTAATTAATCAAAAAAATATTGTTTTTTAGTTTAGAACGAATTTTAGTAAATTGATGAGATAATAACAAAGTACCCGGCCACCGGACGGGTATAAAACTAGTTGTCTATAGTCGCTCGCCTCTAGAACCGAACCAAACTGGCCAAATCATATTCGATTTCTACACCTGGGAAAACTTGCTAGAGTTTTCAAATGGAAGTTTTTCATTACTTGATGCAAAGAAAATATTTATATGCCTTCTTAGTTGTTATAATGTCTAATTCTTTGATTGTATTTGTTTCTCTTTTAATTTGGCCCCAAATATTTGTCAAAATGTGCACTTTTTTCATGGATTTTATTAATATTTTTTGTTTAGTTGTAACCCTTGGATTAAAAGTAAATATATTATTAAATAAAGTCAAACAAGAAAAATTCGATTAAATGAAAAAATAAACGAAATTTTGATCTTTCTCTTTAAGCCATCATATCTCCACATCACCACACATCACGGTCGGAAACATCCCCCATCGCATATTTCCTCTGGTGAGTTGCCACAACACACAAACACCACTCGACCCAACTTTTCTTTACTTATATTTCGACCCTCCTCCAAAAATCTATTTTGTATGCCTTGTTAACGAGTAACGTACTCACAAAGGTGATGGTGAAGTGCTCCTACAAAGCATCTCAACTCCACAAACAAACCCATTTTAGTATAAACAAATTGATTGTTGGGTCTTCATTGAATATGGCCATATGGGATCAAGAGTTAGTAGTTTGCTCAAATTTAATTGTCACTGAAAACTTCAAATTCTTACAGGATTTCTTCTTTACCAATCTAATTGCCATAAAGGATGAGCAGTTTTACTTCAAAATCACAAAACCACTTTAGTAAAAACATATTGATTGTTGGGTTTTCATATATCTTTTATATCTTTTCATTTAATATTTAGGAAAATTTCCAAAATGACTATTTTGACCAAGATTTGCCCCAAAATGTCCATTTATTTAGTATTTATTTATTTATTTAATTAGCACTTTATTTTTTATTTCACAAATTATTATTTAATATCTTCTGTAACTAATACACAATTTTTCGTATATAATGTATTTTCACCTCAAACTTATTCCTTATAAATACAGTAAATTATTTGATTAAAACATATAAATCTGATAGTTAATATATATATATATATATATATATATATATATATATATATATATATATATATATATATATATATAGGGAGAGGTTCAAATGTTAACCCTCCCTTATAGCGTTAACCGCTTAACCCTAGCGTTTTTTGCCCGAATCTTAAATTTTTTTTTTCATGGTTTTTATTATGTAAAAATAGGGGGGTTTCTTTTTTGTGTTTTTGCTAATTCATCACCGTTTAGAAGTTATTGTAAGTGTAAGTTACTTACACTTACTTACATTTACTGCATCAGATACGGTTTTGTAAGTAAGTGTAAGTAACTTACACTTACAATAACTTCTAAACGGTGATGAATTAGCAAAAACACAAAAAAGAAACCCCCCTTATTTTTGCAAAATAAAAACCATGGAAAAAAAAATTTTAAGATTCGGGCAAAAAACGCTAGGGTTAAGCGGTTAACGCTATAAGGGAGGGTTAACAATGGAACCTTCCCCTATATATATATATATATATATATATATATATATATACTAGTATAACACCCGCACGTTGCAGCGGGAAACACAACACTTAAGTTGTGATATTAAATGTTTGCATGGTTTGTTTTTGAGTTATAACCACAATAAAATTAATTTTTTTAACTTAATAGTTAATTAAAAATGACTTTAACTTCTAACATAAAAGACCAAATGTGCCAAAAATGTCAAGATGTGATTAATTTGTTTTGAGGAGTTTGCTTTTTATAGTCACTGTATCTCACATAAAGTATTATAAGTTACCAATGTAGGACAGAGTGAAAGTAGAAAAAAACTTTTAGATTAGATTTAAAAAGTTGTACCATATGCTATAAGAGTTGTAAAACTCTTAATTTTAAGAGATTTAAGTAAATTACTCTTTTGTCCTTCTAATATGTATTATATAGTAGTATAGATAAGGGATGGTTCCATTGGTAACCCACTCCAAGTGTGGTAACCCATTAACTAATTTTGATTGATTGTTTAAATAAAGTGTTTTAAAATTAGTGGTACATATTAAATCTGGAAAAAACAAGTGGATAAGATTTTATTAAGGGTATTTTTGACATTTGGTGGGTGTACTTGATTCCATTTTAAAAAAAAAGTTTACACCCCAATTTTTTAAACTTTCGTAGCTTTTATATACATTATTATTTTTTTATAAAAATTTCACCATTAAATTTTTTACTTTTTATCTTTAATTCAAGTATAGTTTTGTCAAATTTTTTTAAATGTTCGTAATTTGCACTGATGTAACGGCGTAACGAGCTGAAGTTTTATATACATTATTAATTTCGATATTTTTTCAAAAATTTTTTCCCATTTTTAAGAAAATCTTTATTGAAACAATTATTCACTTTTACAAAACCACATAAGTTTTTTTATTGAAATGTTTTTTTTAATTACATAATTAAATATATAATCTTACATTTATGTAATTACACTGATGTAGCGAGCTGAATTTTTTTTATGGTTTCAAAATTACACTGATGTAAAATGCTGAATTTTTTCAAAGTGTTTATAATTACATTGATGTAATGAGCTGAATTTTTTCAAAGTATTCGCAATTACACTGATGTAAGAAGCTGGATTTCTTCAAAGTGTTCTTAATTTTTTCAAATATTAATGAACTAATTTTTATAATAAAAGATAATTTGTAATGTCTATTTAAGATGGGAGAAAAACATTTTAAAGATGGAAAGATTTTGAAAAAATGAGAGAAAATTATTATATTTATTGTTCGTTACGTTGATGTAATTATGAACGCTAGAAAAAAATTCATAAAAAAATTGGCATGACTATAATGAAATTAAGAAGAAAAATATAACGAGTTTAATGGTGTATTTTTTATAAAAAATTAACGTAGTATAAAAAAGTTATAAGTGTATAAAAATAAAGGGGAAACTTTGATTTAAAAAAAAAAAGAAAAATGGATAGATTTTTAAGAATGTGACACTTGTCACTCTCTTATTAAATCTGAATTTTTTATATTAAGTGCAATGACTTAAATACCCTTTTTAATTTAAAAAGGTTAGATGACACATGTCAACATCTTATTAAATCTGAAAATTATAAACCATTAGATTTATGTTATTGGGTTATCATAATTATGGCGGGTTCTTATTTGAACCATATCATATATATATATACACACACACAGTAAATTATATAGAGGAAGGTTAATAATAAAACTCATTCTTTTGGAAAAAACTAAGAAAACTCATACTAGCAAATAAATTTTTAATCTTTTTTTCAAAATTTTTTATTATAAGGTTAGAAATGTTATAATAAAAAAGAAATATTTGAAAAAAAATATGTATATCATGAAGTTACGTATATGTAATCAGTATGTGTAACATACAAGTTACATATATGCAATAACATAAAATACATAATTTTTTTTAATTTTTTTTTACTTTTTTACATTTCTTATCTTATAACAAAAGTAAATAAAAATGAAAAAATGAAAAAAAAAGCTTAATTGATAATGATTATGGTTAGTTTTTTGGTTTTCTTCAAAATTAAGGTTTTCATTGGAACCTTCTCATATATATATATAGGGAAGTGCTCAAATAATAACTCACTCTTAAAGCAATAACCCAGATAACTTTGCCAAGATGAAGCCAAATCTTGGATTTTTTTTGAACATCATTATCACATTTAGAACACTATGTTCTTTTATGAGTTTGCGAAAATTCACCACCATTTGAGAGATATCGTCGTTGTAAGTTTTTGATTTACAACACTGTAACTGTTTTAGGCCCAAAACTTCAACGATGTAAACTCTCAAATGGTGATGAATTTTAGCAAACTCATAAAAGAACATAGTGTTCTAAATGTGTTACAATGATGTTAAAAAAAATCCAAGATTTGGCTTCATCTTGGCAAAGTTATCTGAGTTATTGCTTTAAGAGTGTGTTATTATTTGATCCCAGTCCTATATATATATATATATATATATATATATATATATATATAGGAAAGTTAATAAGAAAAAAACTCGGTTTTAAGAAAATCAAAAAAACTATGGCATTTGAGTAATCTTTACACTCATTAATTTAGGTAATTAAATTAACATTAATTCAAATCCCCTAAACCTCTATTTCTCTCTCTTTCCGTCAAAAGGAATTGAATATAATTATAAATTGAGATCCCTATTGATAAATTCAAAAACCATTTCTCTATTAGATTTTGAATATAGGAGCCATCGCAGCTATTCAGGTCATCGTGGCTGCTAGTGGAGCCAAAACCCACCTGTATCGCCCCTTTTGGTGGTTGTTTCCATCACAGAAAGAAACATCTAAGGTGTGAGGACACTCACATCGCTAGTGGATGGGGTCGTCGGGTCACCGGACACCATTGTGTCCGATCTAACGACCATCAACACCATGTCACAGATCTAGTCTTGAGACTCATTATCGTCACTGGATTCAAACCTACCAGCCCTAATTTGAGCCTGAAATTTCCGCAACATGGCTGGAGGTTGTGAAGGGCAGCAAAAGAGGAGCTTATTGTTACAGCAATGGCGGCTAGAGGCCCTTGAAGTCGCTTGAGGGTGCTCGAGAGAAGATGCTCGGTAAAAGGAGATGGTAGCTCCATCTTTTTTCACTTCCGATCAAATACACACACATACCAAGTGTGTTTTATGACTGCCAAAAACAAGGAAATGATATGAGGGGAACACATGATTAATTTCATTTTATACTTATGGTTTGGAGTGGATGGAAAATACCCTAGTTCAGTTCGTATCGCGTGAGATTCGTATATCATTCGTGTAACAAGCCCGTTCGAGTCACGTTTATTACCTCTTATTAGTATTTTGTGATTGTAATATGTTAAGAATAACATAAACATTTTCGGAATATTTAGTTCGTCGAATAATAATTGATCTTGACAATTGTTACATGTATGTAATCATATTACTTATGTGATTGCTTTAATATGTGTTGTTGATTACATATATGTAATCAGCTTACATATGTGCTTACATTATTTAGTTTGATTGATTACATATACGTAATCAGGTATATATGTAACCAACTTACATATATGTAATTAGGTATAGAAGTAATCGGCTTACATATATGTAATCAAGTATATGTAACATTTAATATTAAATTTTTTGCCATATATATATATATATAGGATATGGTTATTTTGAAAACCCATTCTCAATGAGAAAACCATGAAAACCATGTAAAAATCATGTAAAAAAACGTTTTTTTTTTAATTTTTTTTACAGGTTTGTAACATTATTTGGCACATTTTTATAAAAAAATAAAAAAAACGCTAAGAAAATATTTTTTTAAAAAAATTTATAAACCAACTAAAACATACGTAACATTTTATTATTTTGTGGCCCACACTAAAGTAAATCTAAAGGTGTAGTTTTTTCTTTTTTTTTTAATTAATGTAGGGCCCACTAATATTAATAAAAAAAATAAGAAAAAACCTACACCTTTACATTTACTTTAATGTGGACCCCAAAGTAATAAGATGTAGTTATTCGGTTATCGCAATAAGGAATGGTTAACATTCGAACCATCCCATACACACACACATATATGTTAACTTTAGAATTAAAACTAAGAGTGGGGTTATTGTACAAAGTGTTAATTTTGTAAAAAACATGAGAAACAATCCGGGCCATGGATATGCTATGATCAAGGGTTAATAATCACCAATGGTAAAAATATTAATTAAAAGGTTGTTTACAATCAACAAAAGGGTAAATTAGAGATTAGATTTTTTTAATTTGCTGATAACACGATGCTTTGAAATCAAGGGATTCAGTTACTCTAATTAATTTGTTGACCCAACTAATTATCATATTATTCATATCAGTATATATCAGCACATTCTTTAACAATTTATTAATTTAACAAATTAGATCCCATAACAACACAAATAAGTAGCACAATTTATTGAATAATAATATATTTAAAACCCCCTATTCACATCGTTCTACATAAACAACACTTGCTAGCACATTTTACTAACATAACTTATATTTATAATGTCCGCATATTATTAACCGTATTGTAGCATATAATATCATTTTAGCAAACAAAAGCACTACAAAATATATGTCATTTAACTTTATAAATTAAAACATGACAGCACACAATAACACTAAAAATGACCCAAATAATTAACTATCATTCATACCAGCACATATGAGCACATTCAAACCAGCACATATCAACATATTCTTTAACACAAATAATGTCGTGTTAGAACCGAAACCCATAATTTTTTCTTATTTGTTTGCGGTTAAGGCTTATCATCGATATCAATAAATGAATTTTTGGAATAATAAAATCATGTGTAAATGTCTAACAATCTTTCCTCAATTAAAGGATTATTAAATATGCGTTATTATATAATTGACTACAATACCCTTGTATTATAATTAAATATTAAAACAATTGTCAACACATGATTGGTTCCTACCATTTTTACAAAAATCTCATTTTGTATATGAACCTACCTCTTAAAACTAATATATGTAAGGATGGCTTGCTAGTTTGTGGTTGTCATTTACAGTGCTCCTTCGTCTTGAGAACCCAAGTTCGATTCTGTTGGGTTCATTATTTTGACTTTTGTTAATTACGTTTCTTATTAATTTTATTTTAGTTATTTATTTAATTTTTTTATGGTTTTATACCTCAGATAATATCCCGTTTATCCGTTGGTGTTCTATTTTTTATTGGGTTTTTCTCAATGTGAAACGAATATATTAAATAAAGGCGAAAATGTAAATAGTTTTATTTTTCTTTATTATATTTTTTTGACCTGTAAAAGGTTTGTTTCATGATCGTGCATGTATGTTCGCTAATGTTGTTTTGGTTCATTACCCAGAAGAAACGGGTTTATTAAATCTATGCGGCTACGCGTGTTAATACGCTATCTAGTTTGATATATTTATAATCGTTGGGTCATATATAGTTAAAGATGTAACCATAAGAACCTAGATGGTGAATCTTATTTTTAAAACTAGTAAAAACTTATATAATTTTGTTGTTTATAAAAAAAAATAAATATACATTGATTGAAAGACTATAACAAACAAAATTAAAGTTAAACATATTGTTGTCATGCTTATTGTTTCATGTAACACCCCGACCAATGACGGAATCATTAGAGCATCACAAAGTGTAGATTGTTGAAAAGCAGAAGGTGTTCAATGTAACTTGGTGTAATAATCAATCTTACATTCTTGGTTTATTTTTTAAGTAACTAATATTAATCCCACGGGCGTTGCAGCGCGCTAAACTTTCAAAATAGCAACGAAAATCTATTTGCATTCCTCTCATTACAACCAATTCAATCATCACATCGTCATTAACAACTAAAAAGAAAAGGATTTTATAGGGAAAGGAGAAAATAGAAAACAACAAACCTCATAAGAATAAAATGAAACATACACATAATTTTTATTTGTACATTGCTTCACTTACCCAACTCAGACTAGGACAACATTAGAACAATAGTAACTCCAAAAGTTTCCCAGGCTTTGAATCAATCCTATATGATTGTTAAAAACACAATATTAGAAGCATATAAATATATAAATAAACAAAATAAAAATAACAGTTAATAATAAAAGCTAATAAACTGTTCTTTGAAGGCTTCTTGCACCATAATATAACCTCACATTTTATTTCATATCAGTGCTAAAACCCGAATTCTATTGAAGATCGAAAGGAGATGCATGACATACATTAAGATAAATGAGTTATTTGTTGGGAACCATACAATAAAGATGTCACCTAATCATACAAAACATCATAAAAGCCATGCCATATACTGAAACTACATTATATGTCATCAAGGTATACAAATGATTTCATTAATAGATCCCATCCTAAAACATCTTAAACAAAACTGATATGTACGTATATAATTGAACTTATGAAATCTGGGATAACAATAAGCTAGACACTTTCAAGAAAAACATGACATCATCTATGTGTATCACACGCACCATGAAAATGCTAAAGTTTGCAGAATTATGATGTGAAATATATTTTTGTAAAAGACTATTTTGAATATGTACATGCGTCAAAATAAAAAACCAAACTCCATTTTTTTAAATTCACTAGACACTACACCTTAGTTTTGAGATCAAATCATATTTTTTTTTCTTTTGATTTTTTATTTATTCTAAGAGATGGCTGGTAAATTACCACTATAATCCAAACTTCAATTCCCAAAATGATGTATGATTGTATTCACTCATCACAATCATGAGAAAAAAAACATATCAATTGAAGAACTGCATGTTTACGTAAAGGGTTTGTAACTTGGTCCACCATCTCCATTGGAGGAAAAAATTGCATCTGGTATATAAATTAAACCATCTACCATGTCATAGATTTGAAACCACAACCAACTCACAGTAACCCTTAAATTATACCATAATTCGAACTTCAAATCCCAAAACAATGTAGTCACTCACAACAATCATCAGAAAAACAAATCAATTGAAGGACTGTTTGTTAGCCTTAATACATAAATTGGACAAGTAAATTGATTAGTAACTTAGTGGGTCAAATGGGTCAAGTTTAATATGTTATGTTTTTAGTTTTATTGGGCTTGAACTTATGTAAAATTGTCCAATACGTATTAGGTCAAAGTCAACAAGTTGGGGGAGTTAATTAACTGTAATTAACATTTAATAAACTGTCTAATGACAGTTGATATATAACCGTCAAACTTGGGTGTATAATTAAAAATAGGAGTCTATTGATTTTGCAAATCATTCCATCATTCACATTAATATCAGATTCAATTTGTGTTTTGTGTGATTCTCAATTTCCTACTTACGTATCAACGGAACCCAAGAAACCACCAGAGTAGTGTGCGATTAAACATAAGAAGGCAAGGATTCCTGGGCTACAGTGGCATCAGAGCCAAGGAAAGAAGAAATCGAGAAGGGCAGACGCTACAAGGAGTCGATTTTCAACAGTACATGCATCTAGGTTTGTTCGTAATCAACCCTGTGAGGGAAATTTCAAAACTTCGAATGGTGATCACCATATTGGCAGTAGGCGAGTGGTGTTTAGGGCAAACATGAAGAATTATTGGAGTCCATGGAAGGGCAGGAGTGAAATGATTCGTGGGTTTGCAGGCCTGAGACTCGACAACAGGAAGTCCGTTCGGAGGGTGATCAGGAATGGCTCGAATCAAAGGAAATTTGAAGCAGGAAAGAGAATTGTGAACAAGGCCTTGGTGTTTGTAAGAAACAGGAAGCCTAATTCATACACAAGGTTGAAACGGGCCAGATGTTTCATATGCAAAACTCGTGGTCATGTGTTTACAAACTGTCCCAACAAATCAGTAAGTGTAACTGTAGGTTCAAAGTTTGATTTAGATACCGAACATGAGTTTGCTGTTGTTGGAACCGAGAATTTGGGTTTCACACCCCCTGCACCGCGTGCGGAATCCACGACGCGGTGATGATCAATGGTTGAATCATGCACAAGTATTGAAATAAGAACAACCACAATGCATTACTAGGTTTCATGATGTTAAACATTGTTTAGTTACAAGCATTCTAACTATCTACCGAAAGAATGACAACTAATTGACCCAAAATAATGTTTACAAAATAAGACATGGACAAGATAATTAAACAATCAGGATTAAGTGAGTTTCTAATTCATCCTAGCTTGTTTCTTGATCTTGTTCTATCTTAACTATGGTCTCCTTAGTTGTCCTTGAAATGCTCTAAACCTGATTACCTGAAACACGTGTAAAGTAACTGTCAACTACAAGTAGTTGGTGAGAACAATAGGTTTAACATTGGTAAGTATGAATTTGCAGTCATAAACAATATGAATAAAATATTGTGTAAACATGTCATGGATAACTGTAGCACAAACTATCATCAAGTAAGATTAACGTGTGCAGACAGTTAATGACTATCTACTAAATAAATACCAACATATGATCAAGTCCCAAATTACATTCGGAGTTAGATCAGTAGTCAGCTAAACGCATTCAACACGAGTTGTACTATTGAATTCATTCAAGAGAAAAATATGTGTTGACGTAACTCGGCCAATATGACCTATGCTGGTAAACTTAATTAGCAGCAAATCCATATTACCGTAACGCATCCAATCTGCAGTTAGTTTTTAAAACAGATTTAAAATGCTGACTACAGCCTTGGCATAACCAAATGTATCCCGCTTTCCCTTGTTGTGATCACCCAGTACTAGCATTGAAAGATTAAGATTAAGATTAAGAATGAATGAATGAATGTGTCTTGATGTGTTTAAGTTTGTTTACAATGATGAACACCATGATTATTAGTTTTTAAGATTGAATGATTGAACAACATGATTGAATACTTTGATTGAAAACCCTTGATTGAATACCTTGATTTGAAAACCTTTGATTGAGTACCTTTTTTTGTAAACCTTGATTGAATACCATGTTTTGAATACACTTGATTGAATACTGTGATAGAAAGCCCTTGTATAAATACAAAGTTTGAATTACAATATTTATTTAAAAACCTAAGTTACAGTTTAAGAGTTTATAAAACCAATAAGTATAAAGGTGTTTAAATAGTTTAATAGTTTGTAAAATCCATTAGCATAAAAGAGATAGCTATTGATTGTTGCAAAGGAGAAATGAAATATGTATTTGAAAATTTGTACCATTGAAAATGTTTGATCAAGTGTTTTACCCTTAACCAGTTGCAAAACAGTAAAATAGGGGCTAATGTTCTCACCTGACAGCAGTAGACTCAGTCCTGTACGAATGGCAATTCAACAAGACCTCTAAATAATTCCTATATCATTGTAATCATACATATAACATAATATTTATTGACATGTTGTTGACTTCAATTATTTGATTGAATTAGGTTAACTTGTAAATGAACTATCCTTTGTATAACTTGTTCTATGATTAAGAGTGTTGGATTAACTTTAAATTCATGCTTGAATCCTTGAAAAATGATTTACTTAAGAAAATGTACGTGTCATATTACCTCATGCACAAACTCATCATGCATAGTGTGTAACATCAGTGCCGGACACGTCGTCGGAACAGTGATCTCTACAGTAACTCGTACAGGAACTCAGGTACACACTACGTGAAACTATGTATATGCTATAGACACTTAATGCTTGACACTAAACTATTATGCTATTGGTCTGAAATCTGCTTTAAACCTCACAGTTTAACAGTCAGAATCACATCAGACAACACAGAACTGACACACAGATGCTTGATTTGATGCTATTATGTATAAACGTATGTGAGGATAAACAGAGCAAAACCATAACGGTTGTTATTACAGAATGCTAAACCGACGAATTATTTGTAATAGGCGACAATCTTTACGAATAAATCTGAAAGTTTAAAGTTCTGAAATGATGACTGGAAAGTAGAAAACAAGAATCAAAAAGCCAAACCATCGTCGTGTTCGTTCGAATGACGATTCGAACGAATACGCGCAATGGTGACGCGTTCTGACGAAACGAAAATGAAAACTATACGAACGATAATAAATTTAAGAAAATATAATGTTTTCTGTTTTACAATTTTGAAACTCATCAGAAATAAATTGAAAGGAAACTATTTTAATTAAAACGTGTAAAATAAAGTTAATTAATTAAATGCATAGAATACGCGAACGAGCTAAAGAAACACGTAAAAATAATAAATTTCGATAAATAATCCAAGAAAATGATATTAAAATATTTACTAGAAATAACCACCTTCCGAACATTTAAAATAAAGTCATTTTATTTAAGTTACAAAAACACGCGCGTAGTGTGCCGGAAACGCGACGAAAACGAAAACCGAGCAATCGAAACGGACCCGAATACCCTCGGGGTATATAAACACTAAATGAGGCAATTTTCTCATAAATCACTCTCATCTTCTCTCTCTAGAAAGAAATTCCCGAACCTATTTCCCTCTCTAAAAGTTCACGCTTCAAATCACGATAACTTGCTCGTTTCTTGACGAAATCGGACGTTCTTGGTGTCCAAACGAAGCTCTCAACGCCCTCCACAAGGAAGTACAACTGATCTGGAGTATTACCCAGCCAAATTCGAGGTATTGAGCTTGAATGTTTGAGAAAATAGGGTTTTTGTCGCCTTAGTCAACCTACTCACCTCAACCGGTCATAAACCCATTTTCACCTTAACCCTACGCCCTTGTCAAACCTCTATCTCGTAACCCAGCCATGGAACAGCCTACAAGTTTCCAGGTTTGATGAGGAAGGTGATGGTGGCCGAACCAGGGTTCGCCCAGTGCTGCCGAACCTTTACAGGAGCAACTAGCCGAACCTTTATGCCACCACCGAACCCAGCTATACACCACCTACCACCGAACCTCCACTGCCGAGCCTTCCTACCACGAATCTTCTTTCACAGCCGAACCTGCTTCATCAACCGAACCTTGCACACAGGAGCGAACCTTGCTGCCAACGTGGATTACATGCAGGGCGAACCTCCCTCTTGCTGCGAACCTTAGGGTTTGTCACGAATCTGTACACTGAACTCATTCTATCAGGAGAACCCTGCATGGCTACAACCGCTATCACCGAACCCTAGTGGAAGACGAACCTGGGGATCACCGGACCAAGGAGGTGTCACGAACCATTGTGCCGAACCTGTAACCCTCCTGCGAACCACTGACTCTAGCCGAATCCAAATGAGCTCACCGAACCCCAGGATCCCGAACCTTCACCCATAGGTTCGCTGGAAACTTGGACTAACATCTTCGATTGGATTAAATCTATGTTCTAAGTCTTTGGTTCGGCCCAGCATAAACACTCCGGCCCAAAACTCTATTAACGAAATTCTTTAGGCCCAAATACTATGATGATCCATTGTTTATTCGGTCCAATAAATCTATTCGGCCCAATCGGGCCACACCACTTATACGGCCCAAGTACCCTCGGCCCAACTAGAATTCGGCCACTTTGTTTAAATGGGGCTCACATGCCTAATATTCGGCCCAAGATTCACAAATCGGCCCAATGAGTAAAGATGTAACCAAACATTTGAATTAAAGTGTTGAGAATGGCATGCATGGGAAATGGGATTAGTAGTCATATGTTTTAATAAAAAGATGGCGACAATGAAAACCTAGGAACCTATCATTTCAAGTATAAATTAATTATATAAATGAATTGAATTTTAGACAATTGTCATTCTCTTGAAAGTCAACTCACTAAATACATCATGAGTAAGGCAAGTGAAACATGAAATCAATGACATTGCGTGCTAACTTAGCTTAATGTAGGTTAAGTGTTAGCATAAACTATAACAAGTAACCTAGGGCCGAATAAAGACAGAGACCCACAAGTGTTAGCCGACATTAGGGCTAACACATACACGCACACTAATCACTACAATATATACTCATAAGATACAACAACGTGAAATCAATACAGGATCGTGAACATAACAACAAATACTACAGCGAGCGCGTGCATTCTTGTTTTATACTTAGTCAACCACTTCAAACACAAGGTGAGTTCATTTGTCCCTTTTCAAACATAATTGTTTTTACCTCGGGACTGAGAAGCATGATATACATTTTAAACAATTATTGAAATGTTTATTAAATGCTTTTACACTTATCCATGATGCTTATACTAATGCTTAAGCTTGTAACTATTATTTTGGAAAGCTAGAGATTGAGACTTAAACTATATGCTTGATGCTTATGCTATGAACTCAATGCTTAAACTATATGCTCGAAGCCTATGCTATAAACTCAAGACTCAAACTATATGCTTAATGCTTATGCTATGAACTCAATGCTTAAATTACATGCTCGATGCTTATGCTACAAACTACATGCTTAAACTCTATGTTAGATGCTTATGCTATAAACTCTATGCTTAAACTATATGCACAATGCTAATGCTACAGACTGGATGCTCAAACTATATGCTAATACTTGAAACTAAATGCTCAAAGCTATGATTGTATGCTAAATGCTAAGCTTGTATCTATTCATGGGCTACGTAATTGCTAAACATTGCTAGAGCAAAGCTTGTACCCATGCATTGAGATATGCGAAAGCTAAACTATGAGGATGCTAAGCTTTTATCTATATATGAGATACGTAAATGCCAAACATTGCTAGAGCAAGGCTTGTGTCTATATATGAGATATGTAAATGCTGAACTATTTGTGTGTGCATAGCTTGTGTCTATATATGAGATACGTAATTGCCAAACATTGCTAGAGCAAGGCTTGTATCTTTATATAGGAGATGCGTAAATGCTAAACTATTCAGATGCTAAGCTTAAACCAATTCATGAGATACGTAATGGCTAAACATTGCTAGAGAAAAGCTTGTATCTAGCCGTGGGCTACGTAAATGCTAAACATTGCTAGAGCAAAGCTTGTACCCACGCATGAGATTGGTGAAAGCTAAACTATGAAGTGTGAAACAATGGTGCTTGTACAACTTACTATAAAGCTAATCCACATAAATGCTATAAACTTGTAAACTTTGAAACAGTATACTAAAGCTATGATGAAGACGGTATTGAATGATAGGTAAAATGCTTAATTATCCTTAACAACAGTGTCATATGCAGATTAGTATGTGGTGGGATGGCGTCTGGGCGGGTTGTAGGCTCGACCCTTTCGTATGCCCTATATATAAGCATACCGATTTGGATATTACATGTGATGTTAATGAGGTTAAGGTTTTACTGAAAGAGGTTTGCTAAAGCTATTTTAAACTTATAAACTATATGAACTCACCAACCATTGTGTTGACTTTGTTTTCTTACATGCTTTCTCAGGTGATGCACATGTTTAAGCTAAGGCTCAGGATTTTATGCTAGGATGCCCAGATAGAGGACCTAGTAGACTTTTGGAAAGCACATATTTTTTTATTGACGCGAGTCACTTTTGATATCTTGTACAGATACAAGATAGAAACACTTGATTCTTTTGATAGGTTTACTTAGTTAAATTACCGAACATTGATATTGTAATTTAACTTTGTAATCCTAGTTTAATGCTTTATTGTGCTTTAGTTATTCTCAAAGTTGGTGCTATGTAAACAATCTAATCATCATGATTATCACCCACAATATCGCGCCCCGAGAACCTTCCGCCCGGCGGGGAAGTCGATCAGTCCCGCCGGCTCGGGGTGTGACATAGTGTAATATGTGTTTGACATGACTTGATTTACCTTTGTTTACATGGTTTCTTTGAATGTTTATGATTTTAGCCTTGAGGATCATGGAATGGTGTTATAATCAAGTTAAGTTATACTTGAGTTAAAAACAACATAGTTCCATGATCACCTAGGATCGGATTAGGGTTAGAACCCCTTTCCCGAACCCTTTGGCTTGAATGATCCACCATGAGTTCATTGGTGATTATTTTTGATAACCTTTAGGACTAGAACACTTTCATGAGTCTAATGAACTAATATCGACAATCCTTGGGATCGGTGTGGGTCGAACTTAATAGTATCGATCACCAATATTTTTTTTGGAAGCCCATCAATATTAATAATATCGACGGTTTCTTATTCCTTCGATATTAGTTTTGTTTTCACACGTTCATTGCTCATGTTTTTTTGTTGCAACCCACTCGGATCATCTTTCTCAAACTTATGTTGATAGTTTAAAGTGGTTTCATCGTCTTGCATGGCTGATTAGATTAAAGGAACTCGTTTAAGGCAAGGGTGATGCCCATCGATATTTACAATATCGATGGGTTCCCAAATTCGATGACCCTTTTCGAAACTGTCAATCTCGACAGGTTCTTTGCTCGAATTTTACTTGGACAGATCCTAAGTATTAATGTAGATGGTTTTTTGATCCTATGGACCACTGGGATGAGTTGTATAGATCAATGAACTTAGTTTCCACAAGAAAGGTCCATCAATACTATTAGTATCGATGGCCTTCATTCCCATCAATACTAAGCCCTCCGAAACTAAATCTCGACAGGCTATGACCTGGGAATCTTTGGCTAATCCATCTCCAATTAATGTCGATGGTTTCAAGCCCAAATTCATACCATCGAGTAGGATAATATCGATGGAAAACCGGATGTCCACCATAAACCATCGTTACTGTCTACCCAGCACAAGCTCCTTCAGTTTTGACCACCACGATAGAACCTAGCTCAACCATGCCTTCCAAACTTTAAACCAAACATATCTAGTGAGTTTCCAGCCTTCCCCTTGAGTTTAAGGGGCTGAAAATCGGTTTCTATATTGAGGAAGATGATGAATAGTGAAAACCCTGAAAATCCGAACCTTCTCACTAAGATTCTGAGAGTTTGAGAGGAAATAGGGACGATCCTTTGTACCACAAGATTCCTTTCATCGAGAGGATCATTTTGATAGCTTATTTTCGTAATTTGGTGAAGAATTGAGGTGATAGCTTGTTGATTTTGTGATGAACTTCTAGTGAGAGAAGGCTTGAACGACATTTTAGAGAGAGAGAGAGGGAGATTTGGCTGTTAATGATTACCACGACTAAATGTACAGATGTTACATTGGGTTGGGATGATATTTGGTATGTAAGTAAATCAAATACAAAGCATCTCTCGGGTAAAATGTCACACCCCCAAATTCCCACGTGTGGTGTCAGTCCACATGGGTGTGACGTTGCCAGAATCACAGCTCATGGTCATATAGAACAACTCTATATGCGTTGAAAGTACAACATTTATCACAACACAATCAAACAGTTTTAAACATTGCAGCGGAAATAAAATATGTTAAATGTTGCAGCGGAAAATAAGATGTCAGACACTACAATGTTTAAAGTACATAACAAAATAGATAGTTTGTTCAAATGACATAAAATGTATGCACGTGCTCCTATGCTCGACCCTTACGTGCATCCTTATCCAAAAGCAGCTAGTTACATGAGAATACATGTTTCAAAAGAAAGTGTCAACACATAGGTTGGTGAGTTCACAGGTTTTGATGTACATAATAATGAGAAAACTTGTGTCATGTTGTTTATTAAAATGTTAGTCCCGAGCCCTAGGCTCCAAGTGTCAGTGCGTCACTACCGAACTAGACTTGTTAGTCCTTGCCTCCGCTATGTCTCGTAATAACATAGCAAGATAGGTCGAGATTTCACGTGTCCCGACCTCCAGTCAGTATTGTGCCACGTGGGGTTCATCACCCCAAACAGATCTATTCAAACTCACCTCGTTGTTTGTACATTAACGATAAGACTTTGTGAGGGCTTGTTACGATACAACACTTATGTTTGTCTAATAAACTAGCATACACAAAAATGTTTGTACAGTAATAGTGTTTGACTCGATTCAACAAGTATTCTCCCCCTATTTGAAAAGCTTGTAAAAGAGTAAAGAGGGGCCGTAAACTCACCTTAGTAATGATCGGAAAAACAAATGCATAAGCTCCTGCTTGAAAAAGTGTCGGTCACCGGCTACCTATATCGTATACCATACGTGAGTTTGTGTAAGTGACTGTCACACCCCAACCGACGGCGGAATAACGTCGGGGCGCGGCACGACTGTTCATAACACGTGACGCTAATTAAGTTTCATAATTTAATCAACCAAATTCAATACATGCTCAAACCAAGTAGTTTTCAACATAACAAAAGATAAATTAAATATTTTTTTATACTAGATCCATAGCATCCTACGTGTAGCATCAACTTGACAATACTCAAATGGCATTTCCTGCAACATGCATAAAAATAGAGTCAACTAAAAAGTTGGTGAGTAGACATAGGTTTAAACTATATGTAATAAAATTGAGACTTTTACGATTCATATGTCAAGGTAGATAACAAGCATGTATGTATAAACGTATGTATGATCAAACCTTTGTTGACTTGACACTCGACTCGAAAGTCGCGATTAGCTTGAATTGGTTTCAATCATCCAAAGGCCCTCATTAGGGTCAAAACGATGGATGAGCGTCACCCAATAGATCTATTATTGTTACCATTGGCTCATGATAGAGTTAGTGATCATATAGAATTAGACTTCGAATAGCACACACATAGAATCATAGTTTATCACATATGACATAGTTGAATGAAGATGAATGAAAGATGGATTTGATGGTTGAGTATGGAGATAGTTTATTTATTTATTTATTTTTATTATTTAGATGGTTGTCTTGTTCCTTGTGAGTTATTTATAGATTAAAACTGGTATAATCTGAGTATTACGGTGTTTAAATCTTGTACCGGGTAATTATTTTACAAACAATTTTTATTCGTAAATTATTAAATTATTAAAAATTACTAAAATAATTAAATTTTAGTTAATAATATTGGATGATGTTTGGTTCATTGCGTCGTTTTAATCGGGTAAAACACAGGTATAGTCTGTTGTCTGTAAATTTACCGGTTAAAGTTTCAATTCACGGTTTTTCCTCGTTAATTTAAATTCCTCAATTATGATTTATTATTTCATACTAAACTGAGCGTATTGAATAATTTCACTAACCAAGTTGTCAGATAGTTTACTGAAAATAAAATTATCAAATGCAAAAATTATGCATGTTAAAAGAGATATACTTTGCTAGACTTCAAATAAAAATTTATTTATTCAGTTTTCTAACAGATGCAACATCTTCAACTTTAAATACATTAACGGTGTTAAATAAGTCAAACTTGAAAATTGACGGATGTCACAGTCTCCCCCAGTTAGAAGAATTTCGTCCCGAAATTCAACTAGTGTTGTGGTTGACATGTGTATTTGCAAAGAGTTGTGGGTATTTTTGTTTCATCTGATCCTCCCGTTCCCAGGTGAATTCAGGTCCACGTTTAGATTCCCAACGAACTTTCACTATTTGTATTCGACTAACCTTGAGTTGTTTCACTCCACGGTCCATAATCTCCACTGGTTTCTCAACAAAGTGCATCGACTCATCAATGTGCACGTCGTCGAGAGATATGGAGATTCTCATATGCTAAACATTTCTTGAGGTTGGACACGTGAAATGTAGGATGAATGTTGCTGAGCTCTT
Source organism: Mikania micrantha (assembly GCA_009363875.1). Classification (NCBI taxonomy): domain Eukaryota; kingdom Viridiplantae; phylum Streptophyta; class Magnoliopsida; order Asterales; family Asteraceae; genus Mikania; species Mikania micrantha. Next base: position 96,072,732 of record CM018680.1, read on the forward strand.
CTGGTAGCTCGAGCTTGTAAGCTACTTTTCCAATCCTTTCGAGAATTTTGAATGGTCCTACATAGCGAGGTGCTAGTTTCCCTTTCTTCCCAAATTGGACTACTCCTTTCCAAGGTGATACCTTGAGAAGGACGAGATCGCCGATATTGAATTCTAGGGGCTTTCGTCATTTGTCAGCATAACTCTTTTGACGACTTCTAGCAGCAAGTAGGTTCTTACGAATTTGCATGATTTTGTCAGTAGTTTCTTGAATTAATTCCAGACCAGTGATTTGGACTTCACCAATCTCACTCCAACAAATGGGTGAGCGGCACTTACGACCATAAAGTGCTTCGAAAGGTTCCATATCGATACTTGTATGATAGCTATTGTTATACGAGAATTCAATCAAAGGTAAGTGAGTATCCCAGTTGCCACCGAAATCGATGACACAAGATCTTAGCATATCCTCAAGTGTTTGAATTGTTTGTTCTGATTGGCCATCTGTTTGAGGATGACATGCAGTGCTAAGATCTAGTTGAGTACCAAAAATTGATTGAAGGGATTTCCAAAAATGAGAGATGAATCGACCATCACGATCGGAGATGATGCTCAAAGGCACACCATGTCGACTTACTATCTCGTTGATGTAGATTCGAGCTAACTTCTCAACTCGATAGTCTTCACGAATAGGTATGAAGTGTGCCGATTTGGTAAGACGATCAATGATCACCAAAATACTGTCGTGACCACTAGAAGTGCGAGGGAGCTTTGTAATGAAATCCATAGCTATGTTTTCCCACTTCCAAACAGGAATCTCTGGTTGTTCTAGAAAACCAGAAGGTCGCTGATGCTCGGCTTTGACTTTTGAGCAGGTGAGGCATTTAGCCACAAAAAGGGCAATGTACTTTTTCATGCCTGGCCACCAATAGTGGTAGCGTAGATCTTTGTACATCTTATCCGCACCAGGGTGAATAGAATAACGAGACTTGTGGGCCTCGTTCATGATGAAAGCGCGTAGATTGTTGTGATTCGGAACCCAAATACGGTTCAAGAAATATAGTAAGCCATTTGATTTAGTTTCCAAAAGACGTTCAACACCACATGACATTTCTTCATACATGTTACCCTCGGTGACTGAAATGTGTTGTGCTTCCGAGATACGTGACTGGATATCGGTTTGAGTTTGGATACTTCGAAGATGAATAGACTTAGAGTGGTCCTTACGACTAAGAGCATCGGCTACGACATTCACTTTACCAGGATGGTAGCGAATCTCGCAGTCGTAGTCGCTGAGTAGTTCGGCCCAACGTCTTTGTCTCATGTTAAGTTCTTTTTGATCGAAAATGTGTTGGAGGCTTCTGTGGTCGGTGAAAACCACACACTTTGTACCATATGGATAATGCCTCCAAATTTTCAACGCAAAAACCACCGCACCAAGCTCGAGATCATGCGTCGTGTAGTTTTTCTCATGGATTTTGAGTTGTGTTGATGCATAAGCAATAACCTTACCTCGTTGCATGAGAACGCAACCAAGACCTTGGTTTGATGCATCACAGTAGACCACGAAATCGTTGTTACCATCGGGAAGTGTTAGGATAGGAGCATTGCATGACATATGCTTTAGAGTTTGAAATGCATTCTCTTGCTCCGGACCCCACTCATATGGTTTCCCTTTGTGCGTTAAAGCAGTGAGGGGTACCGCAATCTTGGAGAAATTGGATATGAAACACCGATTGTAGCCGGCTAGACCAAGAAATGAACGAATTTCTGTAGGGGTAGTTGGTGTACTCCAATTCTTGACAGCTTCAATCTTTGCGGGATCTACATGAATACCCTTTTCGTTAACAATGTGGCCCAAGAATTGAACTTCCTTTAGCCAAAATTCACATTTAGAGAATTTGGCATATAGTTGTTCCTCTCGTAAAAAATCTAAGATTAGACGCAGATGCTGCTCATGGTTAGATTTTGATTTAGAGTAGATTAAGATATCATCAATGAAAACAATTACGAATTTGTCCAAATAGGGTCTGCAGACACGGTTCATGAGATCCATGAAAACGGCGGGTGCATTGGTTAACCCAAATGGCATAACCATGAACTCATAATGACCATATCTTGTACTGTGACAACTAGTACCTAACCGGCCGGCAAGTCCGTACGGTATGTGTACTATCAACAGTAACTATGTGTAAATACATGTGTGTAAACAGTACGTGTATTAATAGAATTCTAAATACAAGAAACCGTTGTACGTTTTTTTGTGTAAACTTAGATACTGTAAGTACAACATACATTTGGAACATTAGTTGTGTGTATTTAAGTGAAAACCTAAGTACAGTTAACACAACTAAACATGAGAAACAACAGTGTTCATACAAATAACAAGAACAAATCGGTTGCGATCTGATATCCATAGATGACATGAATCAGATGGCCGATAAGTCAATGTGAAAACAATGTGAAAACAGGATGTTTAGTTGAGTCCGACAGTGAGGAAATACAATTTAAAACAATGTTGCAGTGTCGTTTCAGAATAACGAACTGACAGTGTGTTTGCGTGGGTGACGATTCACACAAACATATCTGTGAGTTTAACGTTCTGAAATGATAACTGAAAAGTAGAAAACAAAAGTCGGAAAGCAAAACCATCGTCGTGTTCGTTCGAATGACGATTCGTACGAATATGCGCGATGGTGACGCGATCTGATAAAACGAAAACGAAACACAACGTGATCGAAAATTAAATTAATAAAATAAAATAAATAACATTTTACAATTTTGAAACTCATCAAAATAATTAAATTAAATTCTTTTAATTAAACCATATAAATTACGCGTAAAATTCTGGATACGCGACAAAAACGCGAACCAAGCAACCAAAACGAACCCAATAAAAACACCAAATGATGTGTTTTTCCTCATTTGCAATCAGCCCTTTCTCTCTCAAACTCACATTCATGAACCTTGCTCCTCAACAGGTGGTCAGCCGAACCCTCCTAAGGGTAGCGAACCTTCATGCCATGAAGCTTTCCCGGCGAACCCATCATGAGCTACGAACCTACCTAGTTGCAGCAAAACTTCATGATCAAGTCACGAACCCATGAGCCATCGTCGAACCCTAGGTTCGCCACAGCAAGCACCGAACCTTTATCCTCATCGGACGAACCCTACTCACAGCCGAACCATGCAGCATGCATGGCGAACCTTAACCGAACCTTTCCAGACCCACGAACCATCTGGGACCTCCTAGCCGAACCCTGATACAGCACCAGGCCCACAAACCCACCTGTTCTCATGCTGAACGAACCTGTTTCTTCCCATGTGGCCGAACCCTGACATGCACGAACCCTAAGGTTCGCCGGATGGGCTGCGGCCGAACCTTAGGTCAGCACCTTATAAGGTTCGCTGATATAGAAGTGGAACTATCCTTCGTGATCTATTAACCGGACAAGTCACCATCAACTACGTTCTTTTTATTCAGCCCACACTGAAATTAATAGGCCCAATACTTTTCAGTTGAGGCACCTTCTTTGTTCGGCCCAGTAGAATACATGTAGCTCAATTTCAAGCCCACTTTTGTAACGGCCCATTTTCTTTTAACGCAGCCCACTAGGTTTAGCCCAACAGGTTATGCCGGCCCAATATACGAGCCCAAATCCAATACTATCGCCTTTACATATCTCGGCCCACACACATAACTACATAGCCCATTGACACATAAATTGGCTCATGGACTTATAATTTGGCCCAAAGCATTAATAATGTGATTATATAATTGGGATTGAGTCTAAAGAACCATACATGAGTATTTTAATTAACACTTATGGCCTTATCACAAAGGTGATAAAAAGGCTAACTAGTGATAACACAAAGAACTTAGTAAGCTAGCCTCACTTGTATTGAGTGTTTAGGCAAACAATATACAAATTCCTTTTGAGAAAATGTTAAGAATACTAATCTTTAGCTTAAAACCTAAGTCCTATAGTTGATGCATTGTTGGTTACATTAACACAAAAGAATATAAACAAGCCAACAAGTACACTGGTGTTACATGATTAGACTAAGGATTAACAAAAATCCTTAGTAAACAAATTGGGCCAAATAAAGACCAAGTCTGAGACTCATGGGTGATGACCAAGTGAGGGATGACACATACACGCACACGAATCAGTTACAATAAATACTTACGAGTTAAACACAACGTGAAATCAATACAGGATCGTGAAAACAAACTCAAGTCAATCAAGAGCGCGTGTTTTCTTCATTTAAGCTAAGTCAACCACATCAATCACAAGGTGAGTTCATATGCCCCTTTTTCTTTAATCTTAAATGATTTTAAACTCTCGGGGCTGAGAAACATGCTTACTTTTATTTATTTAAAAGTTTTGTTTGACATATTGCTATTACATTGATTTAGATTATACTAAATTGTTTAGTATCGCTTATCATTGTATGCATGCTTGTATGATCATGATATGACAGGGATAATCAGATGAACATGATAATATATCTTCATAATTCATCAACACATTAGAATAACATAGTTGTAAGATCATATCTTACAACACCTAGTTATTCTTACAATGAGTAATCAATGGGATAATTCATACATAAACAAACATTGAGAACAAGTACAGAGAAACATGATGATACAACAAAACACATGAATGATTAGAAGATAATACATCTTCTAAATATCGTTCAACATTTTAATTTAACTAAGTGTGATAAGTCAAGTACTTATAACGCTTAGTTTACAACTTAAAAACATACTATGCGATAGTATGAACACATTTATCAATCCACCACCTGAGCAGATTAAGGGTGGCAAGACTAATTCTTACCACGACTTAATGGCAACATGGTGAACATATGGATCATTTAGAATGATAATCATGATAACGTATCTTCATGATAACAATATCATTCTCACATCGGTTGACATAATGTAATAAGACATGTTCTTATTCAACTTTGTTAACTACATTGAGAACACACGGCGGGATAGAGATGAATCGGATGCATTGTAATCTGATTACATGAGGATCACAATGGATTCATTTTGGGCTCTATACGTTGCATTTGAGAATACATTACAAACAGTTAACTAACACTTTTAATATTTAAAAGTGAAACAACAGTTAACCCCACAATTATAGAATAATACAAGGAACAGATTTGATAAATCTAATATCCTTAATACGTATAATGGTTATCTATACTTCGGTTTGATAACTACAACTCCATCATCATATTATTCTATACATGATATCACAGGTGATCAAGAATGAGACGAACATGTGAATTGGGAATGAAAATCAGTAGTTGTATTGCAAGTAGTGTGGAGTTCTAGTAGTCATGTGGTGGGATGTTGGCTAGGACTTAGTTCCCTTACATATGCCCTATATATAAGCATCACTACTAGGATGATACATTACTTGTGAATATAACTATTGAGAAGCCATTGGGTGAACAGGTGAACATACAACATACAAGTAACATAACATACATTGTGATTGTGCATGTGAATGAATCAGAGTTTTCAATTAACATACTTATGAACTCACCAACCTAGTGTTGACTTTGTTTAAATGCATGTTTTCTCAGGTGATGAACAGGTGTAGCTACTTATATGCATGGACTAAGCTAGTGGACTTTTAAAAGACCTAGCTTCATTTTGTGTTGCATGCTTTTGATGATAAAAACAATGAATCATCTTTTGTATATCTTGTACAGATACAAGATATAGTTTCATTGATTCTTTTGATAGATTTACTTGGTTAAATTATGAACGATACATTGTAATTTAATCTTGTAATTCTATATCATTGATGTGTTAGCATTTCTCATTTAATTATCATGTGCTATGTAAACAATCTGATCATTCGATTATCACAACGATATCACGCCCCGGGAACCTTCCGCCCGACGGGAAAACCCGATCCGTTTCCGCCGGCTCGGGGTGTGACAGATTGGTATCAGAGCCATGGTTATAGAGAAATATAGGTAATATTACTTAAATGGTTTGGCCTAGACTATAACCTAGGGACCCTCATGTAGAGATCATGTGACATAGGATTATATTTGCATATGTCTTATGCGTCTGATCACTGCACTAAGCGATTTCTTTTCGGTTATGATCAGAATGCCGCCGAGAAGACAACCACCTGCTTTACTGCCTCCACCACCAAATGACTCAGCACCGCACTCATCTACACCGACACCGCCTGACTCTCCTACACCACCACCTCCTCCTCCGCCTCCACCAGTTCATCAGTTGGATCCGGCAACGATAGCACTGGCCACACTACTGACCAGTCAACTGAGGGATGTGATCCCGGAGATGACGAACCGGATAAACAACAACAACAGCAAGATTGACTCAACCTCCTTAATCCATTGGAGCAGTCCTACCGCTTCTTCCGGTCCCTTGAATATATGAGGATGGTAGCTAAGGAAGGTTCTAAATGAACATCCTTTTGATTTGTTGTTGTGGGTTCCGTTGCTTGTTTCACTGCTTAGGCGTGCAGTCTCGTAATCCGCAATGGCTTTTCTAACCTGTTGTTCTACCATAGCTTCAATAGCCGCAGAACTGATTGATTGGTTGTCTGTACGCCCATACGTTCCTTGACCAGCCATTCACAGTATCTATATACAATAGATATTGTATTACCAATCGTTAGAGATAGTTGGGTGTTAGCATGTGCAGAGGGAAAATTTGCCATTTTCTTCATAAGTACAGTAATAAGTTTCATAAAATTACTTTTACCAAAATGATTTGTATGAGCATAGCTTGCTCATGTAAGTTCTAGCAATACTAAATACAATAGGGAAATAAACTACTCAGTGTAAGTAGCGGAGTTTAGATCCCCACTAGCAGCGGTGTGCTACCCAGTTTCCCTAATGGTGTAGCTTTCCATCTGAATTTGCCAGAATTCGTACGTACCTATAAATTCACGATAACGTTGGCCACCATAATCGTCAATTTATCTTACACAGTCATTCTAGTTCCTTCAATCTGAAGCTAGTGATCACAATAGTGCTCGAGGTTCATCTTTGGAGTGCTGTCACTAAGGTTCCAGTCCGCAAGTGTACGTCAGGTGACTGGGTTTACGCCCAAGAATGGAGATTGGGAAAAGCGTTCGATTTGAGTTAGATCGTGCTAGTGTAGTCTTCTTCAGAACATTGAAGATTTCCTTTCAGTCTTGTGTTCGTCCTTTCACTAATCCCATCTCACAGTTCTCAAGCATAGTTGGATGTGAACACCCACTAAGGGTTCCACAGGTATGCCCGTAGGTATCCGACAACATCACAAAGCATATTGCTAAACTATGCACATAATATGTCGTGTGATACTAGTGTAGTGTCTAAGTGTAGAGCTATGGCTATAGTCTAAGTTTACTACATGCAAACCTAGTTCGCTATAACCAAGGCTCTGATACCAGTCTGTCACACCCCCAATTTCCCACTCGTGATGTCAGTCCACGTGGGTGTGACGTGGCCAGAATCACAGCTCAAGGTCATATAGAACAACTCTATATGCGTTTTCAAAATACAAGTTTGTCATAAATGATAACAAAATAAGTTTTAGCGGAAATACAATATCGTAGCAGCGGACAGATTATAAGTTTCATAAATGCAGTGGATATACAATTGTTAAACACTACGATGTTTAATACATAACATAATTAAAATTGTTTGAACGAAAGACATAAATAAATGCATGCGGGTCCTATGCTCAGTCCCCTAAGTGCATTCCTGATCCTTGATCCTGTCAGTTACCTGAGAATACATGTTTAAGAAAAAGTGTCAACACAAAGGTTGGTGAGTTCACAGGTTTTGATAAGCATAGGTAGTAATTCAGAAATCATGTGTCATACTGTTTATTAAATGTTAGTCCCGAGCCCTAGGCTCCAAGTGTCAGTGCGTCACTACCGAACTAGACTTGTTAGTCCTTGCCTCCGCTATGTCTCGTAATAACATAGCAAGATAGGTCGAGATTTCACGTGTTATGACCTCAAGTCAACATTTTCGCCACGCGGGGCTCGTCACACCCAAATAGATCTATTTAAACTCACCTCGTTGTTTATACATTAACGGTAAGACTTTGCGAGGGCTTAATTACGATACAACAGTTATGTTTGTCTAATAAACCAGCATACACAATTTGTTTGTACAAGTATAAATGTTTGACTCGATTTAACAAGTATTCTCCCCCTATTTGAAAAGTTTATAAAAGAGTTAAAGAGGGGCCGTAAGCTCACCTTAGTGTGCAAGTAACAGAATGCGTAAGCTCCTCAAGTAGTAAGCGCGTCGGTCACCGGCAACCTATATCGTATACCGTTCGTGAGTTTGTGTACGTGACCGTGTTCGTGTTCGTGCTAGTGCTCGTGTTGGTGCCAACAACCCTTGGTTGTTCATGTTTGTCCGTGTCGGTCCATAATGACCGTGTTTGCTCGTGTTGGTCCACAATGACCGTGTTTGACTGTGTTGGTCCATAATGACCGTGTTTGACTCGTTGACCGTGTCAAGTCAACGACCCGTTGGGGAACCGTGTGACGGTTGTGAATCGTGTAACAAATGTGTAAGTGCGCGTCGTGTCCAAAACGCGCAAGTCGCGTCTATGGACAACTTACTATTTATAGTAAGTTTCCATTGATGGAAAGTTCACAAAGCATATCGATTTTATAGTTCTAGCATGCTCGTTAGTCCTACGTGATCATGTTAACACATAGCACATCATCATACGAATTCACATACATGCATGTTCAAGTGTTCAAATCATCATCTTAACATCCCAATATCAAATCTACATACATGCATGTTCACCATCTTAACTATTTCACCATTTTATGAGTAAAAAGTTACTAAAAATGGAAAGAATCACAAATGAACCATTCTTGACCATTTCAACATCATCAAATCATGAAATCATCTTCCAATATCATCAAGAAGTATATCTAGATATTAAAAATCATCCCACATGCCATGGATCATACATGCATGTGGGTTTTTCACTCGATAATGACCAAACTATGAAATCTATACATACCCAACATCATAGATCATCACATTTCATCATATTATCATCATAGATCATCATATACAGTAGATTTATCAACAAACCCAGATTCAAACCACGAGAAATTCATGCATGTGATGGGTGTGTGCTTGCATGTGGGTTTTACCCATTGCATGTGTGTGTAGAAGTGAGAAAAGTGTGTTTTGAGTATAGAGCTACCTTCTAATGCTTCAAGAATCCTGAGATAATGATGAGAACAGCCTCTAGAGCTCCTGGACAGCGGGTTTGTGCAGAGTAACGGCTGTTATGGTGGTGGTGTGAGCTCTAACTTCTTTCTCAAGCTTCCAAAGGCTCAAGGATCACAACAATGTCTTCGTGTTTAGAGGAGGTAGAAGATGACAATGGAGGTTTTTGGGAAGATAAAACCGAGCTGGATTGCGTCTGGTATCGACTAAAATGATGAGTATAGAGTGCATGATGGTTTTGTGTTGCTCAAGAAGATTTTAAGCTGTCAGAGTTGTTAGGCGTATCGCCTGACGTGTGTGGTTGGCGCCAGTCGTTACGTGCAGGTGCACCGAATGAGGCGCTCAATACGTTTCTCGCGCGGATCGCCAAGGGTCAAGTCTTCGGGTCAGGCGTTGTGCCTGGCCCATTTTTCAGGCCCAATAAGCCTATTTTGATGTTTCAGGCCTGTTTTCGCTCGTTTCTCGACTGTAAGACCTTGTTTAAGCATCGTTGGGGCTCAAATCTTCAATTACTAATAATTATCAACTCGTGAAGTGATCTGTGCTTAAGTGTTGTGACGTTCACCAACGTTCGTGAGCTTTGACACGTGTGTGTGTTTTCTCGATAATTCCTCGAATTATCTTGTTGTGTGTCAGTGTTCGTACTGTCATGCCACGTGTCACACTAAGTTAAACTAATTCTAGTGCCACGTGCACATAAATCATTTAAATAAACATTTAAATAAACAATAAGCTGACCTGGAAATTACGGGGTGTCACATCCTCCCCTTGTTAGAAAGAATTTCGTCCCGAAATTCAATTCGTGTTGCCAGTGTTTGTCTGTTCCGCGAACAGGTGTGGGTACTTTTGTTTCATCTGGTATTCATGTTCCCATGTGAATTCCGGTCCACGCCGCGAATTCCATCGCACCTTTACGATCGGTATCTTGCTGAGTTTGAGTTTCTTGGTTTCCCGGTCCATGATCTCCACCGGTTCCTCAATGAAGTTCAGTTGTTCGTCGATCTGTATCTCCTCAAGAGGTATAACAAGTGTTTCATCGGATAAACACTTCTTGAGATTCGAGATATGAAATACGTTATGTACGCTGCTCAGCTCGTCTGGTAGGTTTAGTTCGTAGGCCACTGGTCCTATGCGTTTAGTGATCTCGAAAGGTCCAATGTAACGAGGGTTCAACTTGCCTCGTTTGCCAAACCGTATGACTCCCTTCCAGGGCGAGACTTTGAGTAACACCCTTTCTCCCACCTGGAACTCTAACGGTTTGCGTCGTTTGTCAGCATAGCTTTTCTGTCTATCCCGAGCTGCTGCCATTCGTTTGCGTATTTGCACGATCTTTTCAGTCGTTTCGTGCACAAGCTCTGGACTGGTCAGTTGGCTGTTCCCAACTTCCGCCCAACAGATGGGTGATCGACACTTACGTCCGTAAAGTGCCTCGAATGGTGCAGCTTGGATGCTAGTGTGGTAGCTATTGTTGTATGAGAACTCAACTAACGGTAGATGAGTTTCCCAGCTACTGCCAAAATCAATAACACATGCTCGAAGCATGTCTTCCAGCGTCTGTATGGTTCGTTCACTCTGTCCATCTGTCTGCGGGTGATAAGCGGTACTCATATCCAATCTAGTACCCAAAGCCTTATGCAAAGACTTCCAGAAATGTGACGTAATCGGCTGTCGCGGTCAGAAATTATTGAGACGGGTACCCCATGTCGAGTAACCACTTCCTTTAGATAGATACGAGTGAGTTTGTCTAGCTTGTCAGTCTCTTTAATAGGCAAAAAGTGTGCAGACTTTGTCAGTCGGTCTACGATAACCCAGATTGTATCGCAACCACTTGCCGTCTTTGGCAGTTTAGTGATGAAGTCCATGGAAATCTGCTCCCATTTCCACATTGGTAGTTTCGGTTGTTGAAGTAACCCTGATGGCTTTTGGTACTCAACTTTGACTTTTGAGCACGTTAGACACTTACTCACGTAAGTTGCTATCTCGGCTTTCATGTTCGGCCACCAGTAGGTTGTCTTCAGGTCGTGGTACATCTTGTCAGAACCTGGGTGTACTGAATACCGGCTTTTGTGAGCTTCATCCATCACTACGTCTCTTAATACCCCGTAGCGTGGAATCCAAATTCGATCCATCAAGTAATAAGCTTCGTCGTCTTTTACTTTCATTTGCTTAACCATGCCACGCATGGTTTCAAAAGTGAGATTTTCTGTTTTCAGAGCTTCTTGTTGTGCGATTCGGATCTGATTTGGCAGTTCAGAATGAATCGTGAGTTGTAGAGCACACACTCGTTTTGTTGTTTCCTTTCGGCTCAATGCATCAACCACTACGTTTGCTTTACCGGGATGGTATTTGATAGCGCAATCATAATCGCCAATAAGCTCAACCCATCTTCGCTGTCTCATGTTCAACTCTTTCTGGTCGAAAATGTGTTGTAGGCTCTTATGATCGGTGAAAATAGTGCATTTCGTGCCATACAAGTAGTGTCGCCAGATCTTCAAGGTGAATACCACAGCTCCCAACTCAAGATCATGAGTTGTGTAGTTTTTCTCATGCACCTTCAGTTGTCGTGAAGCGTATGGTATCACTTTCTCGCGTTGCATCAGCACACAACCGAGCCCTTGTTTCGAGGCGTCACAATACACCACGAAATCATCACATCCTTCCGGTAGGGATAGGATGTGTGCAGTGCATAGCTTCTGTTTTAGCATGTTGAAAGCAGCCTCTTGTTTCTCTCCCCAATCAAACTTCTTATCTTTGTGTGTCAGGGATGTCAGTGATTGGGCGATCTTTGAAAATCCCTCAATAAATCTCCTGTAGTACCTGGCCAGTCCTAGGAATTGTCGCACCTCAGTTGGAGTCTTGGGTGCTTCCCAGTTTTTAATGGCTTCAATCTTGGCAGGGTCTACGTGTATTCCCTGCTCATTAACCACGTGCCCAAGGAATTGGACTTCGCGAATCCAAAAGTCGCACTTTGAAAACTTTGCGTACAACTGTTCTTTCTTCAATAATTCCAAGACTAGCCTTAGGTGTTCAGCATGTTCTTCCCAATTCTTAGAGTAGATCAGGATGTCGTCAATGAACACTTTTACGAATTTGTCGAGGTAAGGTTTGCACACTCTATTCATGAGATCCATGAATACTGCGGGTGCGTTGGTTAGTCCAAAGGGCATAACCAAGAATTCATAGTGTCCATATCGGGTTCTAAAAGCTGTCTTAGGAATATCATTCTCTTGTATCCTTAGTTGATGGTAACCTGATCTTAAATCGATCTTCGAGTAGTAGCTTGACCCTTGCAACTGGTCAAACAGATCGTCTATTCGTGGCAACGGGTATCGATTTTTGATCGTAACTTTATTCAGCTCCCTATAGTCGATACACATACGGAATGACCCGTCTTTCTTCTTCCCAAACAAGACCGGTGCTCCCCAAGGTGAGAAGCTCGGTCTGATAAATCCCTTGTCTAACAGTTCCTGTAACTGGTTAGACAGTTCTTGCATCTCAGTCGGTGCTAGACGGTATGGAGCTTTAGCAATCGGTGCTGCTCCTGGTGTGAGGTCAATCTGGAACTCGACTTGTCGTTTCGGAGGTAGTCCAGGTAGATCCTCAGGAAACACTTCAGGAAAGTCGCGGACTACAGCTATGTCCTCGATCTTCATTTCAGCCTTTGGTTGCTCAGTGATGAGGGCTAGTTATCGCAGAGTACCCCTTCTACAGGTACTTGCTCTCCTGCATACAGGATATGATGTTCAGTGGTATTCTCCGTCATTCTCCCTGGATCAAGAGTTGTTCTCCGTCTTGCAACGTCACTCGCACGATCTTCTCATTACATACAATCTCAGCTTGGTTTGCAGATAGCCAGTCTATTGCAATGACTTCATTGAAGCTCCCGAGAGTCACCGTCATTAAGTTGATTTTGAGTTGGTGATCTGTCAAAATCAGGACGCATCCTTGAAAGACGTGTTGCGTTTCAATTAGTTTGTCGTCGGTTAACTCGATGGTATACTTATAATCTAGTGGTGTTGAGGTAACATCAAGCAATTTACTAAATTCACTAGATACAAAACTCCTATCGGCTCTGGTATCATATAATACACTTGCATATTTAAAGGAACGTACCGATTATGATGTTGGAATCATCTTTAGCTTTTCCGAATTCGAATAGGAATGCCTTACCCCTTGCAGCGTTGCCTCCTGCTTTCTTGTTTTGTGGACAGTCTCGACGTATGTGGCCAGGCTTGCCGCAGGTGAAGCATCCCCTTTGTGGTGTCACTTTACTTGTGTTTGGCTTCGGGTTGGCACGACACTCCCTCGTAATATGTCCATTTCTCCCACATCTAGTACACTTGATCCTATTGCATGGGCCAAAGTGATGGTATGAGCAATTGTTGCACTTGGGGTAGTTACCTTGGTATACTTTCTTGCCTTGAGCATCAGATTGAGTGACAGTAAGGACTTTTGCCGGTGCGGGGAAATGTTGGGTTGATTGTTGTGGTGAGAAGGTCCTGTTGTTGCTTGGCTCCCACTTCCGCTTGGTCCCTTGGGGCTTCTGGTGTTCACCCCTCTTGGGTAGCTTACCCTGTGCTACCTCTTGGTCAGTCAGACAATGAGCCAAACAAATAGTGGGTTGAATGAGTGTGGGGTCTTCCGCGGTAACTAGGCTTTGGATCTGTTCAGGTAATCCACTGATGTATTGTTCAATCTTTTTGTATTCTGGGGTCATCATTTCTGGATACAGCTTACACATCTCGTGGAATCGAGCGGTGTATTGTTCGATCTCGGATCCCTCCATTTTGTGAATCCAGAACCCCTCCAGTTGCTTGATTTTGTTCCGAGGACAGTATTCTTCCTTCAACATCTTGACGAAGTTTTCCCATGGGATTGAGTTAGCAGTCTCCAGACTTAGTATCTGAATGTGCGAATTCCACCAAGTGAGTGCCTGTCCTTCCAAAGTCCCGGTAGTATTTTCTTCAGAACACCCGCTCATGCAGAAGATTGACTCAACCTCCTTAATCCATTGGAGCAGTCCTACCGCTTCTTCTGGTCCCTTGAATATATGAGGATGGTAGCTAAGGAAGGTTCTGAATGAACATCCTTTTGATTTGTGGTTGTGGGTTCCGTTGCTTGTTTCACTGCTTAGGCGTGCAGTCTCGTAATCCGCAATGGCTTTTCTAACCAGTTGTTCTACCATAGCTTCGATAGCCGCAGAACTGATTGATTGGTTGTCTGTACGCCCATACGTTCCTTGACCAGCCATTCACAGTATCTATATACAATAGATATTGTATTACCAATCGTTAGAGATAGTTGGGTGTTAGCATGTGCAGAGGGAAAATTTGTCATTTTCTTCAAAAGTACAGTAATAAGTTTCATAAAATTACTTTTACCAAAATGATTTGTATGAGCATAGCTTGCTCATGTAAGTTCTAGCAATACTAAATACAATAGGGAAATAAACTACTCAGTGTAAGTAGCGGAGTTCAGATCCCCACTAGAAGCGGTGTGCTACCCAGTTTCCCTAATGGTGTAGCTTTCCATCTGAATTTGCCAGAATTCGTATGTACCTATAAATTCACGATAACGTTGGCCACCATAATCGTCAATTTATCTTACACAGTCATTCTAGTTCCTTCAATCTGAAGCTAGTGATCACAGTAGTGCTCGAGGTTCATCTTCGGAGTGCTGTCATTAAGGTTCCAGTCCGCAAGTGTACGTCAGGTGACTGGGTTTACGCCCAAGAATGGAGATTGGGAAAAGCGTTCGATTTGAGTTAGATCGTGCTAGTGTAGTCTTCTTCAGAACATTGAAGATTTCCTTTCAGTCTTGTGTTCGTCCTTTCACTAATCCCATCTCACAGTTCTCAAGCATAGTTGGATGTGAACACCCGCTAAGGGTTCCACAGGTATGCCCGTAGGTATCCGACAACATCACAAAGCATATTGCTAAACTATGCACATAATATGTCGTGTGATACTAGTGTAGTGTCTAAGTGTAGAGCTATGGCTATAGTCTAAGTTTACTACATGCAAACCTAGTTCGCTATAACCAAGGCTCTGATACCAGTCTGTCACACCCCCAATTTCCCACTCGTGGTGTCAGTCCACGTGGGTGTGACGTGGCCAGAATCACAGATCAAGGTCATATAGAACAACTCTATATGCGTTTTCAAAATACAAGTTTGTCATAAATGATAACAAAATAAGTTTTAGCGGAAATACAATATTGTAGCAGCGGACAGATTATAAGTTTGATAAATGCAGTGGATATACAATTGTTAAACACTATGATGTTTAATACATAACATAATTAAAATTGTTTGAACGAAAGACATAAATAAATGCATGCGGGTCCTATGCTCAGTCCCCTAAGTGCATTCCTGATCCTTGATCCTGTCAGTTACCTGAGAATACATGTTTAAGAAAAAGTGTCAACACAAAGGTTGGTGAGTTCACAGGTTTTGATAAGCATAGGTAGTAATTCAGAAATCATGTGTCATACTGTTTATTAAATGTTAGTCCCGAGCCCTAGGCTCCAAGTGTCAGTGCGTCACTACCGAACTAGACTTGTTAGTCCTTGCCTCCGCTATGTCTCGTAATAACATAGCAAGATAGGTCTAGATTTCACGTGTTATGACCTCCAGTCAACATTTTCGCCACGCGGGGCTCGTCACACCCAAATAGATCTATTCAAACTCACCTCGTTGTTTATACATTAACGGCAAGACTTTGCGAGGGCTTAATTACGATACAACACTTATGTTTCTCTAATAAACCAGCATACACAATTTGTTTGTACAAGTATAAATGTTTGACTCGATTTAACAAGTATTCTCCCCCTATTTGAAAAGTTTATAAAAGAGTTAAAGAGGGGCCGTAAGCTCACCTTAGTGTGCAAGTAACAGAATGCGTAAGCTCCTCAAGGAGTAAGCTCGTCGGTCACCGGCAACCTATATCGTATACCGTTCGTGAGTTTGTGTACGTGACCGTGTTCGTGTTCGTGCTAGTGCTCGTGTTGGTGCCAACAACCCTTGGTTGTTCATGTTTGTCCGTGTCGGTCCATAATGACCGTGTTTGCTCGAGTTGGTCCACAATGACCGTGTTTGACTGTGTTGGTCCATAATGACCGTGTTTGACCGTATTTGACCAATGTTGACCGTGTCAAGTCAACGACCCGTTGGTGAATCGTGTGACGGTTGTGAATCGTGTAACAAATGTGCAAGTGCGCGTCGTGTGCAAAACGCGCAAGTCAAGTCTATGGACAACTTACTATTTATAGTAAGTTTCCATTTATGTAAAGTTCACAAAGCATATCGATTTTATAGTTCTAGCATGCTCATTAGTCCTACATGATCATGTTAACACATAGCACATCATCATAAGAATTCACATAAGTCGTTTATAACATGTTTGCACATAATAGTTTCCTAAAATGGAAAGTTTCCATTTCTAGTATACGTGACGTCGGAAACCATCTAACTTAGCATCTAATCATCATGTTATAACATATCAAGCCACTTAGCATGTTCAAATCCTACAAAATATCCATGAGTCGGTTTTTGTAAAAATAAAGTTACCATAAATAGTAACTTTGTGGTTTTTGCATAAAAATGACCATCTAAGCATTCCTAAACCATTCTTATGTCACAAATCATCATAATAACCAATCTAACATCATTTAAACATGTCAACATAACCAAATTCTTCATTTATCAACATTTCATCAATAAAAGTTACTAAATATAGTAACTATGTCAAAATGACCATAAACATTATCAAAATTACATTCTAAGTGTTCAAATCATCATCTTAACATCCCAATATCAAATCTACATACATGCATGTTCACCATCTTAACTATTTCACCATTTTATGAGTAAAAAGTTACTAAAAATGGAAAGAATCACAAATGAACCATTCTTGACCATTTCAACATCATCAAATCATGAAATCATCTTCAAATATCATCAAGAAGTATATCTAGATATTAAAAATCATCCCACATGCCATGGATCATACATGCATGTGGGTTTTTCACTCGATAATGACCAAACTATGAAATCTATACATACCCAACATCATAGATCATCACATTTCATCATATTATCATCATAGATCATCATATACAGTAGATTTATCAACAAACCCAGATTCAAACCACAAGAAATTCGTGCATGTGATGGGTGTGTGCTTGCATGTGGGTTTTACCCATTGCATGTGTGTGTAGAAGTGAGAAAAGTGTGTTTTGAGTATAGAGCTACCTTCTAATGCTTCAAGAATCCTGAGATGATGATGAGAACAGCCTCTAGAGCTCCTGGACAGCGGGTTTGTGCAGAGTAACGGAGCTCTAACTTCTTTCTCAAGCTTCCAAAGGCTCAAGGATCACAACAATGGCTTCGTGTTTAGAGGAGGTAGAAGATGACAATGGAGGTTTTTGGGAAGATAAAACCGAGTTGGATTGCGTATGGTATCGACTAAAATGATGAGTATAGAGTGGATGATGGTTTTGTGTTGATCAAGAAGATTTTAAGCTGTCAGAGTTGTCAGGCGTATCGCCTAACGTGTGTGGTTGGCGCCAGTCGTTACGCGCGGGTGCACCGGATGAGGCGCTCAATGCGTTTCTCGCGCGGATCGCCAAGGGTCAAGTCTTCGGGTCAGGCGTTGCGCCTGGCCCATTTTTCAGGCCCAATAAGCCTATTTTGATGTTTCAGGCCTGTTTTCGCTCGTTTCTCGACTGTAAGACCTTGTTTAAGCATCGTTGGGGCTCAAATCTTCAATTACTAATAATAATCGACTCGTGAAGTGTTTCTGTGCTTAAGTGTTGTGACGTTCACCAACGTTCGTGAGCTTTGACACGTGTGTGTGTTTTCTCGATAATTCCTCGAATTATCTTGTTGTGTGTCAGTGTTCGTACTGTCCTGCCACGTGTCACACTAAATTAAACTAATTCTAGTGCCACGTGTACATAAATCATATAAATAAACATTTTAATAAACAATAAGCTGACCTGGAAATTACGGGGTGTCACAAGACTGAACTACTCAACCTAGTTATGGTTGGCTCTGGGCATCTGGCCTACACCACCCGATTTCATGAACTTGCTACATTGGCACCGAATGTGGTGCCAACATTGGAGAAGAGAATTGAACGGTATGTCGGTGGACTGCCGTCTTGCATTCAGGGCCATGTGATTTCTGCCCACCCTACCACTATGGAATTGGCTGTTACACTGTCAGCATCTCTGACAGATATGATGGTTGCTGCGGGGCATTTCAAGAAAGAGGCTGACTCAGCCAAGGCTGGAACTTCCAAGAAGTCGGATAAACATCCGGCTAAGAAACAAAAGGTGGCTAGAAACTTTGCTGCCACCACTCAAACCCCACTGCTCAACTAACCACCACCACCACTGCAGATCAGGAAGCCATACACTGGTACTGCACCTTTGTGCAACTCATGCCAGTATCATCACTTACCAAACATCCCGTGCAGACACTGCACCAACTGTGGGAGATTTGGTCACACGGTAGCTCATTGCAGGAGCCCGAGGACTCCGAACAGAAACAACAATGCAGCCACTGCTGCTGCTGATAACATGTCCTGCTATACGTGTGGTGAACCTAGCCATTTCTTGAAGGATTGTGCCAAGAGAGCTCAACCAAGGGCTCAAGCAGCAAGAGGAAGAGCTTTTCAGATAGGAGCTGCTGATGCTCGACAAGACCCGAACGTGATCACGGGTACATTTCTCTTATCTGACTTCTATGCATCCATATTATTTGACACTGGTGCGGATCAGAGTTTTATCTCGTCCGAATTTGCATGCTATCTTAATTATGTTAAGGAATTGTTAGACTCCCCTTACACTATTGAGATAGCAGACGGCAAACAGATCACAGTAGACACAATAATTAGGAATTGTCCACTAACACTTGGCGATCACACATTTTCCATCGACTTGATACCGATGGAGCTGGGCAGTTTCGACATCATCATCGGAATGGATTGGCTATCTCTTAACCGAATTGAGTTCATTTGTTCTGATAAGCTACTACGCATTCCAGTGGAGAACAATGAGATTTTGGAGATTCTTGGAGACCAAGAGAAACGCAGTGTCAAGATAATATCGTGCATGAAGGCTCGCAAGTATCTACGAAAACAATGCGTTGCATTCCTAGCTCACGTGATCGAGAAAGACAAGAAGGCAATCAAGATTCAAGATGTACCAGTTGTGAAAGACTATGCGGACGTGTTTCCGGATGATTTGCCGGGACTGCCACCCGAGAGATCAGTGCAGTTCCGAATCGATTTGATTCCGGGAGCGACTCCTGTAGCTAAGTCCCCTTATAGACTGGCACCATCTGAGATGCAGGAGTTGTCCAATCAATTGCAAGAGTTACTCGACAAAGGATTCATCCGACCGAGGTTTTCCCCGTGGGGAGCTCCGGTTCTTTTTGTTAAAAAGAAAGATGGATCTTTCAGAATGTGTATTGATTACAGAGAGCTCAACAACCTCACCATTAAGAATCGGTACCCGTTACCGAGGATTGATGATTTGTATGATCAGTTACAGGGAGCATAGTACTTTTCAAAGATAGACCTGAGATCAGGTTATCATCAGCTCTGGATTCAAGAGGAAGATATACCAAAGACGGCCTTTCGTACCCGATATGGTCACTACGAGTTCATGGTGACGTCGTTCGGATTGACGAACGCACCGGCAGTGTTCATGGATTTGATGAACCGGGTGTGCAAACCGTGCTTAGATCAGTTTGTTATCATTTTCATTGATGACATACTGATTTATTCAAAGAACGAGAAGGAACATGAGCAACACCTCAAGACAGTCTTGGAACTTCTGAAAGAGGAACGACTCTATGCCAAATTCTCCAAGTGTGAATTCTGGTTAAGAGAATTTCAGTTCTTGGGTCACGTGATTAACAGTGATGGTATTCACGTGGATCTTGCCAAGATTGAAGCAATCAAGAACTGGGATGTGCCTACAACACCGACAGAGATCCGATCATTTTTGGGATTGGCAGGTTATTACAGGAGATTCATCTCGAATTTCTCTAAGATAGCCTCGCCTCTCACCAAACTCACACAGAAGTCTAAACCTTTTGTGTGGACACAGAAACAGGAAGAGGCATTCCAGACACTGAAACAAAGATTGTGCAATGCTCCAATCTTAACACTCCCAGAAGGCAATGATGACTTTGTAGTTTACTGTGATGCTTCCCATCAAGGACTCGGATGTGTTTTGATGCAACGAGACAAAGTCATTGCTTACGCATCAAGACAGTTGAAGATACATGAGAAGAATTACACGACACATGACTTAGAACTGGGAGCTGTTGTCTTTGCTTTAAAGATTTGGAGAGACTATCTGTATGGTACCAAATGCACTATCTTCACAGATCACAAGATTTTACAGCACATATTTGATAAGAAGGAGCTTAACATGAGACAGAGACGTTGGGTTAAGCTGCTGAACGATTACGATTGTGTGATCAAATACCATCCGGGCAAAGCAAATGTTGTGGCAGATGCTTTGAGCCGGAAGGAAAAAGTCAAACCCTTGCGTGTTCGAGCAATGGGAATGATCGTGCAGACATGTTTGATAGAACACATCATACGAGCACAACAAGAAGCAGTGGCTAGAGACAATTTGAAACGCGAGCTCGATTGTGGAGCCGAGAAACATTTCAAGACGAAACAAGATGGAGTTATCTATTATCTGGAATGTGTTTGGATTCCAGCAGTAGATGAACTTCGAACACTCATACTTGACAAGGCACACAAAACACGCTATTTAGTTCATCCTGGTGCCGATAAGATGTACCAAGATCTTAGGTCGTTTTATTGGTGGCCGGGTATGAAGAAAGACATTGCGACTTATGTTGGCAAATGCATCACATGTACCAAGGTCAAAGCTGAACATCAGAAACCTTCGGGTTTGCTGGAGCAACCAGAGATTCCACAATAGAAGTGGGAACAAATAGCTATGGATTTCATTACCAAGCTACCTCGCACTTCCAGCGGATATGATTCTATTTGGGTCATCATTGATCGATTGTCCAAGTCCACACATTTCTTGCCAATCAGAGAGACATACAAGATGGAGAAACTAACGAGACTTTATGTCGATGAAATAGTAGTAAGGCACGGGGTGCCATTGTCTATTATTTCAGACCGGGACAGTCGATTTACATCACAGTTCTGGCAATCATTGCAACAATCCTTAGGGACAAGTGTTAACTTGAGCACCGCTTATCATCCACAAACAGATGGACAAAGCGAGCAAACCATTCAAACCCTAGAGGATATGTTGAGAACATGCATCCTAGACTTCGGTGGAAGTTGGGACACACATTTACCTCTCATTGAGTTCTCCTACAACAATAGCTACCACAGCAGCATTGGATGTGCTCCATTTGAAGCACTTTATGGTAGAAAATGTCGGTCTCCAATTTGTTGGACCAAAGTGGGAGATAACAGAATTACTGGGCCTGAACTTATTCAGGAAACTACTGATAAGATAGCCCAGATACAACAGCGATTGCAAGCAACACGTAGCCGCCAAAAGAGTTACGCAGACAAATGGCGCAAGCCTTTGGAATTCGATATGGGTGACCGAGTCATGTTGAAAGTATCCCCATGGAAAGGCGTAGTTCGTTTTGGGGCTAAGGGCAAGCTAGCACCAAGGTATGTCAGACCGTTTGAGATTACTCAACGCATAGGTCCTGTGGCATACAGACTCAAACTCCCTGATGAGCTCAGCGGAGTACACGATGTGTTTCGTGTATCAAATCTCAAGAGGTGCTTAGCAGACGAATCATTGATCATACCATTGGAAGAGATACAAGTTGATGAAGAATTACACTTCATTGAAGAACCTGTAGAGATTATGGAACGTGAAGTTAAGAAACTGAAACGAAGCCGTATCCCTATTGTAAAGGTTTGATGGAACTCCAAGCGTGGACCAGAATTTACCTGGGAGCTCGAGGACAACATGAAAACAAAGTATCCCCACCTGTTCGAGAAGTAAAGCCCGACCTTTATGCTTAAATTTCGGGACGAAATTTCTTTAACAAGGGGATACTGTGACAACTAGTACCTGACCGGCCGGCAAGTTCGTACGGTATGTGTACTATCAACAGTAGCTATGTGTAAATACATGTGTGTAAACAGTACTTGTATTAACAGAATTCTAAATACAAGAAACCGTTGTACGTATTTTTGTATAAACTTAGATACTGTAAGTACAACATACATTTGGAACATTAGTTGTGTGTATTTAAGTGAAAACCTAAGTACAGTTAACACAACTAAACATGAGAAACAACAGTGTTCATACAAATAACAAGAACAAATTGATTGCGATTTGATATCCATAGATGACAGGAATCAGATGGCCGATAAGTCAATGTGAAAACAATGTGAAAACAGGATGTTTAGTTGAGTCCGACAGTGAGGAAATACAATTTAAAACAATGTTGCAGTGTCGTTTCAGAATAACGAACTGACAATGTGTTTGCGTGGGTGACGATTCACACAAACATATCTGTGAGTTTAACGTTCTGAAATGATAACTGAAAAGTAGAAAACAAAAGTCGGAAAGCAAAACCATCGTCGTGTTCGTTCGAATGACGATTCGAACGAATACGCGCGATGGTGACGCGATCTGACGAAACGAAAACGAAACACAACGCGATCGAAAATTAAATTAATAAAATAAAATAAATAACATTTTACAATTTTGAAACTCATCAAAATAATTAAATTAACTTCTTTTAATTAAATCATATAAATTACGCGTAAGATTCCGGATACGCGACAAAAACGCGAACCGAGCAACCAAAACGAACCCGAATACCCCCGGAGTATAAAAACACCAAATGATGTGTTTTTCCTCATTTGCAATCAGCCCTTTCTCTCTCAAACTCACATTCACGAACCTTTCTCCTCAGTAGGATAATCACCCTTCAAATCCTCATAACTTGCTCGTTTCTTGACGGATTTGGGCGTTTTTGGTGTCCGCGCGAAGCTCTCGACATCCTCTACAAGGAAGTACAACAGATCTAAGGTTTTATCCACTGGAAATCGAGGTATGACTCAAGAAAGTTCACGAAAAAGAGGGTTTTCATGGTTGGGTTTTGATACACACACACTTAGCCGATTTTTCACATTTTATATCGAACCACACACCCTCGGTAGTCCTTCCAGGTTCACCATCGACGTGAAAGAAGTACCATGTCCAGACGTGACTTGAGGAGGATGATGGGCTGCAACAGGTTCATCTCGTATGTAATGTTAGAGAGCATCCTCAGGTTAGTTGGCGGAGGATACTCCGATAATAAATCCCGCCCCTTTCTTTACCTGGAGCGGAAAAAGGTTAAGGAATATCTCAGAGCTGATGCGCGATCTCCTCAAAATTGTTAAAATGATCCAACGTGCTCGTCATGATAAGATGGTTATCAAGCTTTGCCAGTTTCATGATTGCCTGTAGTTTTCTTTTTTCCGGGGGTTGGTGTGTACTAAGGTACAAAAAAGAATGCCCGTATGTCGGCAGGATTTGTTTTTTTCGAGAAAAGGTCCCATCCTTCAATATCATGATTGGGTCGACCAGGCCAGATCATGAAAAATCTATAGATATTGCATACAAAAAAACACATGTCAACAAACTTCTCTCAAATTTTCCTTAGGCCTTTTTATCTATACTACTTTCGATTTCTTTTGAGAGGGGTAGGGGAGGCCGAACCCTAGAGCACCGGCCGAACCTCAACAGGTGGTCAGCTGAACCCTCCTAAGGGTAGCAAACCTGCATGCCACGAAGCTTTCCCGATGAACCCATCATGAGCTACGAACCTACCTAGTTGCAGCAAAACTTCATGATCAAGTCACGAACCCATGAGCCATTTCCGAACCCTAGGTTCGCCACAGCAAGCACCGAACCTTTATCCTCATCGGACGAACCCTACTCACAGCCGAACCATGCAGCATGCATGGCGAACCTTAACCGAACCTTTCCAGACCCACGAACCATCTAAGACCTCCTAGCCGAACCCTACTACAGCACCAGGCCCACGAACCCACCTGTTCTCAGGCTGAACGAACCTGTGTCTTCCCATGTGGCCGAACCCTGACATGCACGATCCCTAAGGTTCGCCGGATGGGCTGCGGCCGAACCTTAGTTCAGCACCTTATAAGGTTCGCTGATATAGAAGTGGAACTATCCTTCGTGATCTATTAACCGGACAAGTCACCATCAACTACGTTCTTTTAATTCAGCCCACACCGAAACTAATAGGCCCAATACTTTTCAGTTCTGCCCACATCAATCACAAGGTGAGTTCATATGCCCCTTTTTCTTTAATCTTAAATGATTTTAAACTCTCGGGGCTGAGAAACATGCTTACTTTTATTTATTTAAAAGTTTTGTTTGACATATTGCTATTACATTGATTTAGATTATAATAAATTGTTTAGTATCGTTTATCATTGTATGCATGCTTGTATGATCATGATATGACAGGGATAATCAGATGAACATGATAATATATCTTCATAATTCATCAACACATTAGAATAACATAGTTGTAAGATCATATCTTACAACACCCAGTTATTCTTACAATGAGTAATCAATGGGACAATTCATACACAAACAAACATTGAGAACAAGTACAGAGAAACATGATGATACAACAAAACACATGAATGATTAGAAGATAATACATCTTCTAAATATCGTTCAACATTTTAATTTAACTAAGTGTGATAAGTCAAGTACTTATAACGCTTAGTTTACAACTTAAAAACATACTATGCGATAGTATGAACGCATTTATCAATCCACCACCTGAGCGGATTAAGGGTGGCAAGACTAGTTCTTGCCACGGCTTAATGGCAACATGGTGAACATATGGATCATTTAGAATGATAATCATGATAACGTATCTTCATGATAACAATATCATTCTCACATCGGTTGACATAATGTAATAAGACATGTTCTTATTCAACTTTGTTAACTACATTGAGAACACACGACGGGATAAAGGTGAATCGGATGCATTGTAATCTGATTACGTGAGGATCACAATGGATTCCTTTTGGGCTCTATACGTTGCATTTGAGAATACATTACAAACAGTTAACTAACACTTTTAATATTTAAAAGTGAAACAACAGTTAACCCCACAATTATAGAATAATACAAGGAACAGATTTGATAAATCTAATATCCTTAATACGTATAATGGTTATCTATACTTCGGTTTGATAACTACAACTCCATCATCATATTATTCTATTCATGATATCACAGGTGATCAAGAATGAGACGAACATGTGAATTGGGAATGGAAATCAGTAGTTGTATTGCAAGTAGTGTGGAGTTCTAGTAGTGATGTGGTGGGATGTTGGCTAGGGCTTAGTTCCCTTACATATGCCCTATATATAAGCATCACTACTAGGATGATACATTACTTGTGAATATAACTATTGAGAAGCCATTGGGTGAACAGGTGAACATACAACATACAAGTAACATAACATACATTGTGATTGTGCATGTGAATGAATCAGAATTTTCAATTAACATACTTATGAACTCACCAACCTAGTGTTGACTTTGTTTAAATGCATGTTTTCTCAGGTGATGAACAGGTGTAGCTACTTATATGCATGGACTAAGCTAGTGGACTTTTAGAAGACCTAGCTTCATTTTGTGTTGCATGCTTTTGATGATAAAAACAATGAATCATCTTTTGTATATCTTGTACAGATACAAGATATAGTTTCATTGATTCTTTTGATAGATTTACTTGGTTAAATTATGAACGATACATTGTAATTTAATCTTGTAATTCTATATCATTGATGTGTTAGCATTTCTCATTTAATTATCATGTGCTATGTAAACAATCTGATCATTCGATTATCACAACGATATCACGCCCCGGGAACCTTCCGCCCGACGGGAAAACCCGATCCGTTTCCGCCGGCTCGGGGTGTGACATGTACGGAAGGCTGTCTTTGGAATATCATTGTCACGAACACGAAGTTGGTGATATCCTGAATGAAGATCGATTTTTGAGAAACAAGTGGCACCCTGAAGTTGGTTGAAAAGATCATCGATTCTTGGTAATGGATAAAGGTTCTTGATAGTAAGCTTGTTCAGTTCTCGGTAGTCAATGCACATGTGAAACGATCCATCCTTTTTCTTCACAAAAAGGACAGGTGCACCCCAAGGTGAAGAGGTAGGCCGAATAAAGCCCTTGTCAGAAAGCTCCTGAAGTTGGCTGGCCAACTCTTGCATTTCTGAAGGTGCAAGACGATACGGTGATTTAGCTACAGGAGTTGCGCCGGGAATAAGTTCAATGCGGAATTCAACTTGTCGAACAGGAGGAAGACCAGTCAAATCATCGGGAAAGACTTCCAGATAATCTCGAATAACAGGAACGTCTTGGATCTTCTTCTCATTGTCCTTCTTTTCCACGATGTGTGCCAAGAACGCTACGTACTTCTTTCGTAAGTACTTTTGGGCTTTTGTACAGGACATAAGTTTGAGCCCAATTGGAGGCTTCTCACCATATATCTTCAAGACTTGACCATCCGCAAGTGGAATTCAAATGTACTTCTCAAAACAAATGACTTTGGCATGATTCTTAGAGAGCCAATCCATGCCTACTATGATGCCGAAACTACCTAGTTGCATGGGTATGAGATCAATGTGGAATTGGTGTTTGTTAAGATTTAAGCTACAATAATGAATGACCGAATCAATGATGATGGGTTCTCCATCCGCCACTTCTACCGTAAAAGATTTATCTAATCTAACTCGGGATGTAGCAAGTAATGGTTCAAAATCAATAGATACAAAACTCTTGTCGGCTCCAGTATCAAATAAAACAGAGGCATAATGATTATTGACTAGGAACGTACCATTAACCACCTCCTGATTGGCTTGGGCTTGATTGGCATTGATGTTGAACACTCGGCCCGGTGCACCTTGATTGGCCTGATTAGCTGGAGCATTGTTTCCGTTCCCTAGCCTTGGACATGCATTGCGGAAATGAGTTGGATCTCCACAGTTGTATCAAGCACGTCCATATGGAAAAGGTTGAGCATTGGGTTGGGGGAATGGCTGGGCAATTGGTTGAGCAACAAGTTGGTTACCTAGGGCTCGAATGGGTTGGCGACAAACATTGTTAAAGTGACCATACCTACCAAAATTCATGCATTGGCGACATGGGGTAGTGGCAGTATGATGGTACTTACATGTGTTACATTGGGGAAAAGGCCCAGTGTAAGGCTTCTTGTTGGGTTGAGTTGCAGGAGTGGCTTGAACTTTGGGTGCAGTTGGTGTGGTGATAGCATAGTTGTGGTTGTTAGACTTTCGCTTCTTCTTGTTGGTTGAGGATGGTATGGCCTTAACATCTTTTGACGTCTCGGTAGGGGTCTTGCCAGTTAGTTTCTTTGCACCCTTTCTTGTTAAGGTGCCTGTCTTAACGTGATTGTCAGATAAAGTTGCAGCCAAACGGATTGCATCCTCGAGAGTAGAAGGGTTTCTACCCCACACGGTATCTTGGATTTGCATTGGGAGACCTCCAATGTATTTCTCGATAGCTCGAGTGAGTGGTGTGACCATGTGTGGAACTAGCAGGCTCAATTCATGAAAACGGGTAATGTAAGCTAGGTTGTCACCACTCTCTTTTCGGAGTTCCCAGAACTCGGCTTCTAACTTCATGATCTCGTTTCTCGGGCAGAATTCACGGGTCATCAGTTCCTTGACTTCATTCCAGGTAAGGGTCATAGCAGCTTCTAATCCACGGGTGCGCTTCTCACCGTTCCACCATGTGAGCGCCCTCTTTTGGAAGACACTCGTAGCATAACGGACCCTTAGATTCTCAGGGCAGTCGCTATGGAGAAAAGTATTCTCCATGCTTTCAAACCATTGAAGTAAGCCCGTAGCACCTTCAGATCCATTGTACTTTGGAGGATTACACGAGTTGAAATGTTTGATTGTGCATCGGGGAGGGTTAGCACCACCTTGAGTGGCAGGGACAGGGTTAGCATTGATGGTTTGATGGATTTGTGCAACCATGTCAGGGATAACTGCGGCCATTTGACGAGCGATTTGTGCTGCCATCTTGCGGCCAGAGTTACCAGAATGACGGTGATGACGAAGAGCTGACATGCTGCAAGTTCTAGAATGCAAACGATTATGAGACTTGGAAATGGGGATCAATTGTTATGAGAAGAATGTAATGAAATCATAAGACTTAGGCTAAAATAGCAACTCAATGTGATAGGTTGTGAATGTAACATAGGATAGCATAGAGTTCTGTCTAGAGATAGAATATGATATGGGTTATGTTGGATAAATAATATCGGTAGATTGAATAATAAATACCTTGACTTATCAAAGTTATTTTAGTTCATGTGACGTTTGGTATGACATGCTTTGGCCTAATAAGTTAAGACACTCTCTCCGAGAATCCCCAGGAAAGCAAGACTGGTCCCTCAGTTGATTGGGATGTATACGAATTGCTTTCCTAGACAGGATTCTCAGATAACGATGTCCACCCTTCCAGTTACTACATGTCCGTCACTTAGAACTAAAACTTTGACGATTTTGAAAATCAAAATCAAAAATAAATTGAATACCGAAATTTCAAAAAAATAACTTAATGAAATTTCATCTAAAACATATGAATATGAATGTAGTATCAGCATAGCATAAGTACGAGAAGTATGAAAGTTATGAGCACATATAGAATAGGTGAAATCAAATAGCACGTATATGAACATAGAGTGTTAGGCATGAGTTACCTCATGTTTGGACACCCAAAGCTATAAACTAGGTCACCATTTCTAATAACCTAATTCCCTATAGCCACGGCTCTGATACCAATCTGTCACACCCCAACCGACGGCGGAATAACGTCGGGGCGCGACGCGACTGTTCATAACACGTGACGCTAATTAAGTTTCATAATTTAATCAACCAAATTCAATACATGCTCAAACCAAGTAGTTTTCAACATAACAAAAGATAAATTAAATATTTTTTTTTACACTAGGTCCATAGCATCCTACGTGTAGCATCAACTTTACAATACTCAAATGGCATTTCCTGCAACATGCATAAAAATAGAGTCAACTAAAAAGTTGGTGAGTAGACATAGGTTTAAACTATATGTAATAAAATTGAGACTTTTACGATTCATATGTCAAGGTAGATAACAAGCATGTATGTATAAACGTATGTATGATCAAACCTTTGTTGACTTGACACTCGACTCGAAAGTCGCGATTAGCTTGAATTGGTTTCAATCATCCAAAGGCCCTCATTAGAGCCAAAACGATGGATGGGCGTCACCCAATAGATCTATTATTGTTACCATTGGCTCATGATAGAGTTAGTGATCATATAGAATTAGACTTCGAATAGCACACACATAGAATCATAGTTTATCACATATGACATAGTATCACACACATAGACATAGAGTTTGAATCCGCAAGTTTGTGAAATAGAATTTGAAATTGAATAGCGTATACATGCTGCACCCAATACTTTGAAATGAAAAGGGCTACGAATACTCACATAGTATGATTGATGATTGACTTCTTGATTGTAGCTTATACGAAGACTTATAACTCGGTTCCTATAACATAATGAGTTTCTTTTGAGTTTGTGAACCTACTATAGTTTATGAGATTGTGCTTGTGTTCGATTTGTCGAGATTTTATTAAAACAATAATGTCCTAACTTATACTTGAAATATTATCTTATAATGCCTTGAAATTACAAAGTGTAGGATTTTATAAAAATTTCTTCATTATAACGACGTATTTTAGGAAAATTACCATTTTGCTTAACAACTTCAAAACACATAAATTATATTAACTTATATAAATATATTTACAAGTATATATATTATATCACATCATTAAAGTGTGTATATGAAATATATATACATTTATATATGTGAAAATGATTAATATTTATGTAAAAATGTCTAAGTTTATAACACTGCTTTTGGACAGATTCTGTCCGGCTTGTTCGAATAAACTTTAAAAATAGAAGTCGTCTGAATAAAATTATGAAACTTCACAGTCTACTATTTTAAGGTGTTTTGAACAACTTTCATTTAGAAAACTTTTCGTGATTTTGCTTGTAAATGGGTCAAAACAGTCACAGAAGTATAAGTCCTTGAAGTTTCTGTTTTGACAGATTTAGTCCAGTGAGTTTGGGTTCATTTTTGACATAGTAAACCTTTGAGTTAGATTATGAAACTCTCTATTATACCATTTTAACATATTATGAACAACTTTCATTTAGAAAAGTTTTCATGATTCGGACCTTAAGTAGGTCAAAACAGCTGCACAAGTTAGGGGGTACAAATCCACGCACTAATCTTGTGAAGGATGTTTGGGGTATCATTTGGTCGAGTTAGAGGCTGAATAAGGCATGGAAAGCTAACACAATGAACTTAGTCATGGAATCTGAGTTTGTTCCATTTGGAGTTGTAATGACCATTTTATGACTCTTTAAAGTCGTGACAACGTTCTGTCAGAATTTTGGAATGCAAGATTATTACTTAATAAAAGTTTCACCAAGCTTTAAATCCCCAAACGTCCATGTAATGGGACTAAGAATGTGAAATCATTCCTTGGCCTCAGCTAGGGTTTTTAGATTATTTCAAAGTTGGATTCGTATGTGTATATGCATAGATATATATATATATATATTCATCATAGTCACACATACATACATATGTGTATATGTACGTATACATGCATGAATGCATACACTCATCCAAGAGTAAATCTAAAATAAAATGGATAATATACCTTAGTAGATGATGGATGAAAAATAATACTTGAGAAAAATTAGCTTGTTTTCTCTTCCTTGAAAGATGAAAATAATATAATGAAGAAAAACTATAGAAGTAGTGATGTTGTAAATGGGTGGTGTGAATTTTTGTGGTGACATCTCACTCTTATTTATAGTGCTCAAGGAGAGGAAGGTCCATGTATGATCTTGATGGTTGAGTGTTGTCATAGTTGAATGAAGATGAATGATGGTGGAGTGTAAGTGTGGTTAAATGAAAGATGGATTTGATGGTTGAGTATGGAGATAGTTTATTTATTTGTTTATTTTTATTATTTAGATGACTGTCTTGTTCCTTGTGGGTTATTTATAGATTAAAACTGGTATAATCTGAGTATTACGGTGTTTAAATCTTGTACCGGGTAATTATTTTACAAACGATTTTTATTCGTAAATTATTAAATTATTAAAACTTACTAAAGTAATTAAATTTTAGTTAATAATATTGGATGATGTTTGGTTCATTGCGTCGTTTTAACCGGGTAAAACACAGGTATAGTCTGTTGTCTGTAAATTTACCGGTTAAAGTTTCAATTCACGGTTTTTCCTCGTTAATTTAAATTCCTCAATTATGATTTATTATTTCATACTAAACTGAGCGTATTGAATAATTTCACTAACCAAGTTGTCAGATAGTTTACCGAAAATAAAATTATCAAATGCAAAAATTATGCATGTTAAAAGAGATATACTTTGCTAGACTTCAAATAAAAATTTATTTATTCAGTTTTCTAACAGATGCAACATCTTCAACTTTAAATACATTAACGGTGTTAAATAAGTCAAACTTGAAAATTGACGGATGTCACAGTGACCGTGTTCGTGTACGTGCTCGTGTTTGTGCTCAACAACCCTTTGTTGTTATGTTTGCCCGTGTCGGTACACATTGACCGTGTTTGCTCATGTCTGTCCACATTGACTGTGTTTGCTCGTGTTTGACCGCGTCAAGTCAACGACCCGTTGGTGAGCCGTGTGTCAGTTGTGATTCGTGTAGCATTCGTGATTGTGCTCGTGGTGTGCAAATTGCGCAATTCGCGTTCATGGACAACTTACTATTTATAGTAAGTTTCCGTTTATAGTAAGTTTGATAACACATATCGTTTTTAAGGTTCTAGCATGCTTGTTAATCCTACGTGATCATGTTAACACATAGCACCAATGTTTTGAAAACCGGACCGGCCGGTCGGACCGGTCCGGTTAGGGGTTCTGGGCCGTTTTTGGGTGAACCGGTCGGTCGAACCGGTGGTCGGACCGGAAAACCGGTGGTTGAACTGTTTTTTTATATTTTTATATTTTTTTAATTTTTTTTGATTTTATATATATATATATATATATATATATATATATATATATATATATATTTATAAAATGTATATAAAATCCTTCGGTTCTTAAATCTGGTTCGACCTCTAACCAGTAAGGAGACCGGTTCGACATCCGGTCCGGTTATGAAAACATTGTGCGATCGAATAAACATACAAGTCATTTTTACACATTGAAGTTTCCTAAAAAGGAAAGTTTCCATATCTAGCATGAT
Organism: Mikania micrantha; assembly: GCA_009363875.1. NCBI lineage: Eukaryota > Viridiplantae > Streptophyta > Magnoliopsida > Asterales > Asteraceae > Mikania > Mikania micrantha. The sequence continues at coordinate 96,105,409 of CM018680.1, forward strand.
TTATATCGGAAACCACCTAACTTAACATACATTAATCATATCAAGTCATGTTGAACCATTTATCATGCTCGTAACATACTTAGCATCCTTAGATCAATACTTCACGAAATAAAGTTACTAAAAATAGTAACTATGACAAATACCATTCAAATGATTATTCTAAGCATTCCTAAACCATTTTTATACCAAATAACATCACATACTATCGTTTATCATCATCTAAACATGCTTATTTCGCCTAAATCATCACTTAGCAACATTTAGGCCACAAAAATTGCTATAAATAGTAACTAGGTCCAATATGACCACAAATCAATCCCAATCTAATCCCTTAGCATTATAACATCATATTATCATTCAAATAACAAATCTATACACATGCATGATCATTTTTCTATCCATATTATCATGTAGTAACATAAAAGTTACTAAAAATAGCAAGATTATTAAATATTCCAAATTTGACCATTTCAACAATAACAATCATGTAACATGACATCAATAAACATCTATAAACATCCAAAACCATCTAAAAACCCTTAAAACATGCATGCATGTAGGTATTTCACCCATTTATGATCAAACCAAGCACCATACATACCCATATCATCATAGATCGTCATGAAACATCAAAATTCATCACCAAATCAATGTAGATCATCAATAATCATAGAAACATCATGTTGGATCGGGTTGTTAATGTAACAACAGTGCCGGAACCGGCACCGGAACGGTGATCGCTATAGTAAAACGAACAGTAATCAGATACGAACTAAAGGTGTTTTCATGGTTATCATATTTATAGCATGTCTCTTTGCAATTTCATGTTTCATTTCATGTCATCAACGAACAAATTCAGAATTAGTTCTGAAAACAAAGTTCAGAACAGTGGTTCGTGAGTCAGATAATTAGCTGACGACACAGAACCATCATGTGATTATGTGTTAGGATTTTAGTATGTATAAACGTATGCGAGACTGTACAGAACAAAATAACAATGAATGTCATTATGTGAATGCTAAACCGACAGATTATCCGTATAGGTGACGATCTGTACGAATAAATCTGAAGGATTAACGTTTTGAATGATATCCAATAATTAGAAAACAATATTGAAAAGTGTAGTTATCGTCGTATTTGATCGGGTGACGATTCGAACAAATACGCGCGATGACCGCGCGATTCGATTTAAACGTTAATTAAATATTTTGAAAAATTAATAAATAAAGGATATTTAGTTAATTTATTAGGAATCACAACCTGGAATAATTTTGTAAATTCTATTTTAAAACAGAATCGTCGCGTTACGAAAACAGCGAGAAACGGACGTTTCTAAGCGAAACCGAGCAAAACCGAGCGAGATCGAACAACCGGGTAGATGAAAGTCTTGATGAGGCTTTAATTTCCCCATCATCTTCTTCAACAACCCATCCTCTCTCCTCATTTCCGCCACCTTCTCTCTCTAGTTTCTCTCTCTACATTTCAAAACCTTAACTCTCTCATTTCTTCATCATTTCAAGCCATCTTGGTGTCAAAATCACCACCATCACTAGTAGATCATAGAAGTACAATCGATCTAAGAGTTTATCCAGCAGATTCGAGGTAAAAATCGAGTTTTTGTTGCGGTTTTTAGGGTTTCCTAACCCTTAGGTTCGAACCCCATTAAAGCCGGTTCTAAGCCATGAAACCTTAGGGAAATCACTCACTCACACCCTAGAATCATATAGGAACGGGCCTTGGTTCAATATCTAGTCGTCCAACTTGAAAATCTTGGATGCCATGGCCGCTGCTCGACAGGCCGAATGGCCCAAGAACCAGACCGCCGAATGAGCCCTCCCCATTCGCCGAATGGACTAAGTTCTGAATCACCTTCATTCGGCGAATGACCATAGTCGAAGCATCTGATTCGCAAAAAATAGGCACTGCCGAAGCATCCTCCTCATTCGATCGGCCCTATCCCTGGCCACATTCGGCCGAAGTGAATTCAGATCAGGCCATTCGCCCAAACCTCAATCGGCCTAAGCCCATTCGCTTCTAACCTCATTCGGGCGAGTATCTTCGGGTGAACCCTCCTTTGGCCAAATCACATTCGATGATACACAACTGGTCGGGGCTAGTTCGGTTGACTACACCCTAAATCAGCCAAATGTTGTTGGAGTAGGGAATTGAGTCGATGGACACTACCCTGTGCATGGGGAGGCACATAGTTCACGTATGGGACTAGTATGTGTGTATGCATGGTTATCACTTGAATGCATGCATAGATTTCGTATGTGTGGACATGCACGTGAAACAAAATGGACATACATGCACGAGATTTTAGTGTGTGGGTGCATGGGAAAGGGTGTTAGTGTTTCTATCTCATGCAACCAACTTAGAATAGGTATTGGGTTAAACATGGAAAAATTATCTATTCAATGGCATTAAAGTTGACAAAGAAACTAGTAGGGCTTTCAATAACAAGAGATCTTAAACCTTATTATCGTTTGGATATAGATTTAAACATTTGGGAAGCATGAGGATCAAAATGATAACTTAAGGTGTTGAGTGTTGATATAATTCTTAACACCTAGTCTTGGGAAGATCTTTAAAGGCATACAACTAAGCTAGATGGTTTACTTAAACTATCCCGGTTTATTTAATCAAAGAACTAACAAGAAATCGTTTGAAGATCAAAGTTGAGTAATGGGCCCGAGATTGGCCGAATAGGCTTAACCAAGCCCATCATGGGTAAGTCACATTTTTCTTAAATTAATTATGTTTTAACAAAAGAAAATGGACTTATAAACTTTATTAAATTAAATAAATGATTTCTAAATAAAAGTTTAACTTAAAGTGAATTATCTTAAAAATGTGTTAAATGAAAACCTGTGATGTAATTAAGATAAACCCTAATCATCTAGGGTTTAGTAGTTAATAATATTGGGACATGGGTCTATTACGGGAAATACGATTAGACTAGTTAGGTGAAATCCTAGAAACATTTTAGTAATGTAGGACACTTAGTTGCACACCGAGACCAAAGCCTTAGATACAACGCCTACTATAAACACTTATCGTATTCGAATCTCAACTCAGGTGCTAAAGATTCATAAGCAACAGTCAAAGAGCGCGCATTATCTTTTGTGATTCAGTTACACATCAACACAGGTGAGTTCATTGCCCCTTTTCTAAACATTTTTGTTTTAAAACGCGGGGCTGAGAAGCATGCGTAAACTGTTTAATTATATTGTTTACTTAAATGCTTTTAAACTGTATATGTTTATCATGTATAACTGTTTATTTTAGACTTTGTCTAGGTAAACTGCTTATTAAATTTTAAAACAAGTTATCTATTCATCATGAGTAAATAACTCGATGAATCAAAGAACTATTTTCAAAGAACTAAAGATCTAAAACAAAGTACTATTTCAAGGATCTATTTCAAAGAACTAACGATCTATTTTCAATGAACTATTTTCAACGAACTATTTCAAGAGGGTGTTGTCAACGAACTATCGGTTTAACGAACTATTTACAAAGAACTATTTTGAGGAAAATCTGGGAAATATTCAAAGATAGCATGTGAACGGTCATTAACGGTCAAGTACGGTCAAGAACGGTCAAGAACGGTCAAGAAAATCCTATTACTCAAAAGATGTCCTAGCTAGACTGATTGAGTATAGGTCGCATGCTTGATGATATTTACAGATCTCCTTTACTACTAAGTACCTGATTGTTACACTAGTCTACTCGAGTATGACCAAGGCCCAATCATTAGGACTTAGATTTTGTTAAATGTTTATTCGTTTATTTAATTAAACATTTATTTCACTGTTATACAAAATGTTGTGGTTGATCATACTTGTGTGATGAACTTAAGGAATCAATAGAGATTCAGAGTGTTGTATTTACAGGAACAAAGACTGAAGGACAAATGGGTTTATGGTAGGGGTAAGATGCTTAATTATCATTAACAACAATGTCCCATGTAGATTAGTATGTGGTGGGACGGCGTCTGGGCGGGTTGTAGGCTCGACTCAGGGGTATGCCCTATATATAAGCATACCGATCTAGATGATACATGTGATGTTAATGAGATTAAGGTTGTTACCCGAGGGTTTAACAAATGTTTTGAGAGTACATTAGAACTATAGTGGAAAGGAAGTGTAAGGTAGGTAAAAATGCTTAATTATCATTATCAACAGTGTCATATGCGCATTAATATGTGGTGGGACGGCGTCTGAGCGGGTTGTAGGCTCGACTCAGGGGTATGCCCTATATATAAGCATACCGATGTGGATATTACATGTGGCGTTAATGAAATTAGGGTCTTTACAGGAGAAGGTTTTCAAATCAGTTTCAATTACTAAACTATATGAACTCACCAACCCTGTGTTGACTTGGTCTCTTTGCATGACTTCTCAGGTGACGAACAGGTCAATTAAGAAGTTTATGCTTTTGGACTAGGACTTCAGATAGAATGCTTAGCATTTTTGGACCTGCATATTTTTGGAACATCATTATACAATTATTTTGTATATCTTGTATAGATACAAGATAGAAAACTTTATGATGTTTATGGTAGATTTACATTGTTAAATTATAAACGACACTGATGTAATTTAACTTTGTAATTCTATTCTATTTAGCATTTTCTCATTTATATCATGTGCAATGTAAACAATCTGATCATCACGATTATCATTCACGATATCGCGCCCCGGGAACCTTCCGCCCGTCGGGGACTTCGATCCAACCCCGCCGGCTCGGGGTGTGACAGTTAACTTCAAACAACACTTCACAAGTATTTCGTTCTATCAATCTAACAGATGCGGAATCTCTGTTAGAAGGATCTCTCAAACACTCAAGCTAAGCAAACAATCTTTGAACAAAAGTAAGAACACAAGAACAAATTTCAAGCTCAAAGATATATTTCTTTCAAAGTGAATACAAGTTCCAGCAAAGACAAGCACGCTTATACAAGTTACAATGAGAGGTTATATAGCTTAGGCTACTACCGTATACTCGTAGGAATACAAGTTGGGTATACTAGACAATACACAGAGTAAAGCTTATTCTAGTATCTAAAGTGTCTTAACAGGCTAAGAAACTCAATTACAATGATTACAAATATAGACATTGACTTTACAAAAGACTAGCTAAAGACATTTAATGTTCTTGATCTTCAAAGGCTTCAGGCAATCTTTTGCATTTAATGTTGCTGAGGAGAAGTAAGGTGCTGTGTGTGACAATTTTATTCGAGAATTACATCATTAATGACGAAATCACATTTGGTCGTGCTTGAAATCCACATTCATTATTACGTATGTTCCAGAAACACCATATCATATCATATCAGTTCATAACTTGTAGTTACTCAGGAATCTGGTGTTAGTAGATCCCAAAGAAACATCCATCACATAATGCTTATTCAAATAGATGACCAGCCGATTTCATGTCTAGAATCATAACTCGGAAATGAAGAGAATGAGTGTAAGCGAAATCGCGAAACGAGGCTCCGATTTCAAGATACACTGAATCGAATATAGCGTTAAATAAGAGGTCAAATATTTTGAACTCTTTAGGTCTTGAGATTATAACCATTGGAAAGAGCTTGAAAAATAATGAACGTAGGCGAAAACCGTGCGCAAAACGGAGTTCTTATGCTCCCGGAATCGCGAAAACAAAATCATGTCTGACTAAGGCGGTGGAGGTACGCGAAGAACCTCTTTGCCATACGCGACGGAAGCAGCAGGCATAAAAAATCTGATTTTCTTGATCAGATCTCATTTCTAACGAATAAACTCGACTTCCAGACCATTATAACCCAATTTTCACTATCCAAACTCCATCTTGAAGGTGCTTAAACCCACGGATCGCACCAAGAAACATATCTACAAGTCCCGATCATCATATCTGCCCGAGAAATCCGTCAGATTAGGTAACGGTTCGTTTTAACCTTCTAGTTTGATAATGGTTAGATTAAATCTTGTTTTGAATATAATACAATAGTTAGGATTGTTGATTATTGCCTAGATGACGACTAGGAATGACTATAAACGAAGAACTTGAACTGTTAATGGGTAAATCCTTGTTTTGATCCGTTGTAATGCCCGGTTTTCATGAAACTATATCTTAGATTAAAATGGTTTAAACCATTTGAGTGTAACAATAATTGTGATTGTCTTGATCATTTCTTGAAATGCTAGGTTAAATCCAAGTGTTTCAAACTAATGACAAGCATAAAGATAATCACCAGAATAACGATCTGATGTTTATGATAACAGTCAGATTAGTACATTGAGCATGGTTATTAAACATATTTTAATATCACATTCTCATGTTTCATGATACCTAAATGATCAATAACAAGTATTGACTATTCCTAAGCCAGAAATTCATCTAGGAAATTGTTTAATGAAATAATCAACAATCAATATCTATATGATTAATCCGAAAATGTCGTGATTAATCCAGTTAGTCATAAACTCCTTAATAGGAACCTAAATCATTATAGGTCCCTTGTTTATCGCACTTTGTGCAATATTAACTTAAGGAGGCTGATTTAGGATTAAGATCAGCTTGATGGCTTAAACTACGATTCCTTGTCATCAAAAGTTAAGGAATATTCCAATAATCCAATTCAAATACAAAGAACTCATAAAACATTAATGAATTGCAGAATTCTCTTCAGATTTTTCGTGATACTTCAATATCAAAACACTTCAATAACACAGGTGAGACTCATAACCCCTTTTTCCTTTGTTTTGCTAAAACTCGGGGTGGAACATGTAGATACATTTTTAAAACATATTTTATCGACTATTGTGAAATCATATATCAGTATCATCATGAAAATCATGATTAACATTTATCAACTACTGTGAAATCATATATCAATATCATCAAGAAAATCATGGTAAATAATCATCAAATGAATCTTTTATCAACTCATTAAAAACAAGTGTATCACTTGGGAACTTTGGTTATGTGGATGCTATTGAGGACATTCTTATGTAAATATCATTAACTTGTTATCAAGCCCTTGGTAGTACTGGTATGATCATATGCGGGAAAACAAGTATCATTATCAAAAATCGCTCCAACCGTGGGTTGGACATCATCATGTGAGCTAACAATCATTACTAAGGATCATTTATCATTAGGTTTGATGTTTGCATGCTCAATTAGATTCAATTTCAAAGTACCTGTTTGATCACTTGTGATTACTATATCATGAAAATCATTGTTTGAACAATCATTTTGAATCAACAAAACCTATGATTCTCACTCAACTACTTGTAGTTGACTTTTATCTACATGTTTCAGGTAATCGGGAGCTTCAGTAAAGCAATCTAGGTCAGGATCAACAGCAGAAATAGTTGTGACCTAGAAAGAAAACAAAAACATCGTATTGTATAATAATTATCTTATGATAAACTTGTTGTATAATATGTATGTTATGTTTGTTTAAATGAACTTAATTTTATGAAATATAGTTAATCATGGGTTATTCTCCAACAATGGCACATGAACACATAGTCATGCGCCGTGGATTCCGCACGCGGCGTGGGTTGTGACAGATGTGGTATCATAGCCAAGGTTGTAGAGAATTAGGTTAACCTTAATGGATGACCTAGACTACAACTTAAGCGTCCCTTATGTGTTTATGTGATTTCTTACCTGAAACTCCTCATCCTTATGTTATACATCATGCTAAATTTATTGTTTGTCGTTCTGTCTTTAGAATGGCCGAAAATAATCCCAACGATGAGACAGACCGCCTGGCAGCTGTCATCACTCGACAAGTGGCGCAAGTCTTGCAAACTCTAGTTACTCAACTAAACAACTCTTACCAAAACTCTCCTAGTGGTTCTCAGTATCGTCCTACTCAGAATAATGGTGAGAATTCGAGTAACTTTACTTTTAAGCAATTCAACGATGCTAGGCCCAAAACTTTCTCTGGGGTAGAAGGTGCCACTGGACTCATTCAGTGGTTTGAATCAATTGAGGATACCTTGGACTACACTAACTGTCCAGAGGATCAAAAAGTGAAAATGGCTGCAAGCGTTTTCCAACAAGGAGCCTTGACCTGGTGGAATGCTGAGAAGAGGAATAGAGGCAGGGAAGCTTCCTTAAGCATGTCTTGGGTCGATTTCAAAGCTCTTTTGGTTGCACAATTTTGTCCCAAGCATGAAATGAAGAATTTGGAAGATGAACTATGCAGTTTAGTTCAAGTAGGTGGAAACAATCGCACCTATACTACTCGATTTCAAGAGCTCGGTTTTTTGGTACCTCACATGGTTACTCCTGAATCCCGCCAAATCGACATGTACATTGGGGGATTACCATTGCTTATCAGGAGTATGGTAATGGGTAGTAAACTAGCAACTCTGCAATCAGCAATACATCTATTTGCTGCCATTACCAATGAATTTGTGAAGGGTGGTCAGCTTACTCGAACAGATGATGCTCTTCCTGTGGTTAAGGAAGACAATAAACTAACAGAGCCACTTAAGAAGAAGCAGAAAACCAAGAAAAGCTTTGCAATATCATCAACCCCATCTGCTTCTATAAATCAAGCACCGTCAGTTGTAGAGTCTACAACAAACTCCAGGAGATCATACACTGGACCTCACCCTCTATGTAACAATTGTAAGTATCATCACCCATTTGGTCGAAAATGCTGGAAATGTACAAAGTGTGGGAGATATGGTCATTTGGATAACAACTATCGATTCACGGGGAAAATAGTCACTGCAGCTACGTCGATGCCTGTACCAAAACCAGTTGGGCCAGCATGCTTTGAATGTGGAGCAATTGGTCATTTCAGGAACAGATGCCCTAGACTTTCTAACAACAATCAGCACGCGTGTTTGCTATGACTGCTCCTGAAGCACGCGAAGAAACTACGGTTGTCACAGGTACGTTCACTATTAACGGTCATTATGCCTCAGTTCTTTTTGATACTGGTGCTGACAAGAGTTTTGTCTCAACATCAATTATACATCATTTGGGTAAGTCAGTAGAAGAATTAGAACCCCCGTATACCATAGAAATAGCAAACGGTAAACTTATACATGCCAATTCTATCATTCGCAATTGTACATTGAAACTCAATGATCATGAATTCTCTATCGATTTGATCCCAATGAACTTGGGAAGCTTTGACATTTTTGTGGGCATGGATTGGCTATCTCTCAATCATGCTGAAATCGTTTGTTCAAATAAGCTTGTACAAATTCCGTTACCATCTGGGGAAACATTACGAGTCTATGGAGACAAGCCTTGTCATACACTCAAGATAGTATCATGCATGAAGGCTCGAAGCTATCTTCGCAAACAATATCCTGTTTTCCTAGCACAAGTTGTGGCTAAAGAATTTCCTAAGAAAAGTATTCAGGATATTCCTGTCATTCGTGATCAGGCTCTGAGGGTTCTGAATCAGTATTCAGAATTTTCCTAACACATGTTGTGGCTGAAGGTTCTGGTTTGCCTTTTGGCTCTGAGGGTTCTGAATCAGGCTCAGAGTCAGGGGAGATGGTAGTTCTCTTTCTTCTTCTAGTTGTGGTCTTTCTTCTTCTCATTCTTGGTTTGTCTGAGACCATGGCTTGACTCCTCTGATCTCTGGCCTCCTTGTCTTCTACATTGGAGCCCACTGCTGCATCTGCTCCTGCAGTGGGCTTTGGACGTGCATCCCCAGATCCAGGATGCTCAGTTCCTCTCCTCTCATCTGCCTTTGATTGTCTCTCAGGATTAGGGTCTTTTGATTGTTGTTTCTTTACAGCTTTTTGACCTTTGTTGATCTTAATCACTGAGGAGATTGGCATGTTATCAAATGATGGACTTGACTTCTTCACCCTCTCTGATCCCAGAACTAGAGATGGGTATTTCAATTGTGGCTCCTCCCCCTAAGCCTAAGCCTAAGTTCAGGCTTGCTCTTTGAGCCTGTATCTGCTCCATAGAAAGCAACTCACCTCTGGCAATTTTGGCTTTTATATCTCGGAAGTGCATATCCATGGTTGAGTTCTTCATAGGGCCTAGCTGCCAAGCCTGGAAGCCATATTGAGGAAGTATGGCCTTCATTTTATCTCTTTAGGCAGCCTCCTTTTGTTTCTTTGATAGTACCACCATGGCTTTGGCTGCAGCAGCTGCCTGTTCCTGCTGCTGCACCTTGTCCAGCTCGGCAGCCATCTGAGGTACCGACCAGAGCAAAACCTCATCAATATCATATCCCTTTTCCTGGAGAAGAGCAGAGAGTCTTATAAGCTTATCATCCAGGGAAGTGTCTGGTCGGCCCTTCTTCTTCTTGGGCATCCTCTCCTCTTGTTCTGCTTCATCCTCTGGGGTTAGCTTCCTTTTACCTTTGTCCATCATTTTTACCCAGAGGATATGGAACCTGTAGCCTCACCAGTTGGTTCATTGGCAAACAAATCTTCTCTGGAAGAATCATCAAGTATGACTGGGCCTTCAGAAGCAGCTGTAGCTTCGGAGTTAACCTTAGCATTCACTGCCTCCTCCAGTTGACCAACCAACTTGGGAGATTCCTTAGTGGTATCCACAGAGAGTTTGGGAGCAGAGGAAAGGTCTTCATCAGCCTTTGTCCCAAAGGGGACACAGGTTCCATGGAGATGGATTGTTGTTCTTGAATGGGTTCCTCCATGGCAACCTGGGCTGCAGTGTTAGAAGGAGACTTAGTCCTAGAAGGGGACCTAGGCTCCATAGAGAGATCTGTTGTGAGCTCTTGCTCATTCTCTATGGCAGCCTCTGTATTAGCAGAAGAAGAGGAAGAGGAAGTAGTAGAATGATGAAAGTAAGTGCCCAAGAATTCATCCCACTCATTAGTCAAAGTGACTATGGATGGGTTGAAGTCTTGTGCAACTTCCTCTTCTCTTGCTTCTGATCCTGACCCTAAAGATGGTGCATTCTCCCCCTTTTTGGTAGTGTGACATCCAGTACCAGATCGTCCGGCAAGTCCGTACGGTATGTGTACTTTCACTATTTACTATGTGTAAATACATGTACATGAACAGTGTTTGTATTAACAGAATTCAAATTACAAGGTACAGTTGTACGTATTTATGTGAAAACGTAAATATTGTAAGTACAACACTCACGATACACAACAGTATCCAAGTAAATGACAAGAACAAGTCGGTTGCAATCTGATATCCATAGATGACAGAAATCAGATGGCCGACAAATCAGTACGAAAACAATGTGAAAACAGGATGTTTAGTTGAGTCCGTCAGTGAGGAAACACAATTCAAACACAATTTCAGTGTTGTTTCAGAATAACGAACTAACAGTGTGTTTGAGTGGGTGATGATTCACACAAACATATCTGTGAGTTTAATGTTCTGAAATGATGACTGGGAAGTAGAAAAAAAAGTCAGAAAGCCAAACCATCGACGTGTTCGTTCGAATGACGATTCGAACGAATACGCGCGAAGGTGACGCGTTTTGACGAAACGAAAAACGAAAACGACACGAACGATAATAATCTAAGAAAATAAAAAATTTTAATGTTTTACAATTTTGAAACTCATCAAAATAATCAAAATAATCAAAATAAATTCTTTTATTTAAAACACGTAAATAACGCGCGTTTCATTCCGAAAACGCAACGAAGACGCGAATTGAGCAACAAAAACGAACCCGAACTCACTCGGGGTATAAATACCCTTAATGAGTTCATCTTCCTCATTAAACACCCCACTTTCTCTCTCTAAAACCTCTCTCCCGGTTTCTCTCTCTCACTACAAAATTTGAACTTCAAATCCAAATATCTCACCCATTTCTTGATGAAATCAAGCCATTCTTGAACCAAATCGAAGCTCTTGACCTCTACTACACGAAAGTACAACCGATCTAGGGCCAAATCCATCTGAAACCGAGGTATGGAGCTGTGAACAACTCGAAAGTTAGGGTTTTCTTCACCCTTTGGTTGAGCCGCCACCTTCAGACGGCCAAAAACCCTTTTACTTCGAATCTTGCACTCTTGAACCTGGCCCTAACCTCCACCAACACATCTAAACATCACTGGTCGTGGCTGAGAACTAAGCTGGAACCACCCTAGCCGACTCAACCTACAGGTTGCCGAATGGCCTACTTCGGCAGAATGGGGACCGAAGGGCCAAGGGTCGCATGGCCATAGACAGCCGACTGAACCAAGCCTCATTCGGCTATTTCCCTCATTCTCTCGGCCGATCCACACCACCTCAGTCGCCAACCACCCTCCTTCGCTACTCATTCGACTAGACCATAACCACCTCAGTCGGCCATATCTCCACACATTCGGTCTAACCATCAGCAATCTCATTCGACCAACAGCCTGCACTCAAGGCCTGTTGTGGCCCAAACATAGTACATTAGGCCCAGCAAATTAGTCACACAAATTCATTGACCCACTTCTCATTGATCTGCATCATTCGGCCCACTAACTATGTTTCAGGCCCCACGTATTCCTTTGACCCAACAGTTGGCCCAACTTTTTCCTTCGGCCCAACACGACTCAAATTCAATGACGAGGCCCAAGGACTAATTCGGACCACTAATTGGCCCAAGCTAGTGGTCCGGCCTACATGTTCGGCCCACCCCTCATTATGTGGCCACCTGATTAACGAGCTAATATAACACCTTAAACCAATTTAGTTATGGTATCATGCATGTGTAATCAAGTACTAACTACAAACGTGGCAAGTTTTGAGATTTGGTTTATAAGGCCTAGAACATGGTATTTATGAGACAACAAATGGTTTTAAAAGGGTAAGGTAAAAGAAGCAATGATAACACAAAACTAGGCAACGAAATGTTAAGGGTTACTAAAATCAATAACAATTAAACGAGGGCCGAACAACGACCGAGACTTACGAGTATTAGCCAGCGTGCGGCTAACACTTACACACACGCACGCATCTATACAAACTTATACTTACAACTTACAAACAACGTGAAATCGATACAGGATCGTGAAAACAAACTCAAGTACAAACAAGAGCGCGTACATTCTCGTTTAAGCTAAGTCAACCCCAACCACAACAAGGTGAGTTCATATGCCCCTTTTCTTTAATCTTAACTGATTTTAAACTCTCGGGGCTGAGAAACATGCTTACTTTTATTTATTTAAGAGTTTTAATGTTTCACATATTGTTTATACTATGATTTAGATAATATTGTTTAACTTATTATCGTTTATCATTGTATGCATGCTTGTATGATCATGATATGACAGGGATTACGTAGATGAAAATGATAATATAACTTCTTAATTCATCTTCGCAATAGAATAACTTAGTTATAAGATTTTATCTTATAACACTTAGTTATTCATACATGAACAAACATTGGGATAAACACAGGAAAACATGATGACAATAACAAATCACATGAATGATTTGAAGATAATACATATTCTTAATACCATTCAACATTAGAATTAACTAGGTGTAATAAGACAAGTACTTATAACGCTTAGTTTACAACTTAACACGCATTACAAGAGAACATGGAACAATTATCATCCACCACCTGAGCGGATTAAGGATAGCAAGACTCGTTATTACTACGGCTTAATGGCAACATGGTGACTACATGGACAACTATCATCCACCACCTGAGCGGATTAAGGGTAGCAAGACTCGTTCTTACTACGGCTTAATGCCAACATGGTGACTACATGGACAACTATCATCCACCACCTGAGCGGATTAAGGGTGGTAAGACTAGTTCTTACCACGGCTTAATGGCAACATGGTGATCATATGGATCAATGGGAATGATAATCATGATAACGTATCTTCATGATAACAACATCATTCACACATCAGTTAACATAAATTAATAAGACAAGTTCTTATTTAATTTTGTTAACAACAATGGGAATACACGGCGTGGTAGAGGTAAATCGGATGCATTGTGATCTGATTACGTGAAGATCACAATGGATTTCTTTTAGGCTCTATGCGTTGCATTTGAGAACATATCACAAGTGGTTAATTAATACTTTTAATATTTAAAAGTGATCAACAATTAACCCCACAAGTAATAGAATAATACAAGGAACAGATTAAGTAAATTTAATATTTTTCATACACAAAATGGTTATCAATACTCGGTTTGATAACTGAAACTCTATTATGACATTATTCTATACATGATATAACAGGTGATCAACAATTGAGATGAGCAAGTGGATTGGAGATGGATATCAATAGTTGTACTGCAAGTAGTGTGGAGTTCTGGTAGTTATGTGGTGGGATTTTGGCTAGGGCTTGGTTCCCTTACATATGCCCTATATAAGCATAACTACTAGGATGATATATTACTTGTGAATATAACTATTGAGAAGCCATTGGGAGAACGGGTGAATCAAACAACATACAAGTAACAGAATTAACATTGTGATTGTGCCTGTGAATGAATCAAGGTTTTCAATTTGACTTTGTTTAAATGCATGTTTTCTCAGGTGACGAATAGGTTTAGTCACCAGGATTACAGGGTCATAGCTAGTGGACTTTTAGAAGACCTAGCTACTTTTGGTGTTGCATACTTTTGATTGACAATACAGCGAATCATCTTTTGTATATCTTGTACAGCGACAAGATATAAACTCATTGATTCTTTTGGATAGATTTACTTGGTTAAATTATGAACGATACATTGTAATTTAATCTTGTAATTCTATATCATTGTCGTGTTAGCATTTCTCATTTATTATCATGTGCTATGTAAACAATCTGATCATTTCGATTATCACAACGATATCACGCCCCGGGAACCTTCCGCCCGACGGGAAAGCCGATCCGTTCCCGCCGGCTCGGGGTGTGACAGATTGGTATCAGAGCCATGGTTATAGAGAAATATAGGTCATATTACTTAAACGGTTTGGCCTAGACTATAACCTAGGGACCCTCACGTAGAGATCATATCACGTAGGATTCTATTTGCATATGTCTTCTGCGTCTGATCACTGCACTAACCGATTTTTTCTGTTATGATCAAAATGCCGCCGAGAAGGCCACCACCTGTTATACTGCCACCACCACCACAAGACTTGGCACCACACTCATCTACACCTTCACACACTGACTCTCCTACACAACCACCTCCTCCTCCGCCACCGCCTGCTCAACAGTTGGATCCTGCTACCATAGCACTGGCCACTCTGCTGACCAGTCAACTGAGGGATGTGATTCCCGAGATGATGAACAGGATCAACACCAACAACAGCAACAACATTGCCAACTCTTCGGGAGAAGGCAGCGGAATCACCCGCTATCATCAGGACTATTCCTACAAAAACTTTGTAGGTTGCAAACCACCGAGCTTTAGTGGCAGTGAGGGTGCTGTCGGACTGATCCAATGGATCTAAAAGATGGAGACAACCCTGGAGATCAGGAACTGTCTGGAACAGTATAGGGTGAAGTATACTACGGGTTCATTTCACAAGCGAGCGTTAACTTGGTGGAACGCTCAGGTTCATACTAGAGGCAGGGATGAGGCCCTTTCAATGCCTTGGGATGACTTCAAGGCCATATTGCAGGCAGAGTTTTGCCCAAGGAACGAAATCAAGAAGGTTGAGACTGAATTACTCAATCTTGTTATGATTGGTGCTGGGCATCTGGCCTACACCACAAGATTTCATGAGCTAGCATCATTGGCACCGGATATAGTGCCAACACTGGAAAAGAGAATTGAGCTGTATATCGGGGGATTATCGGCTTGTATGCAAGGTTTCATTCTTGCTGCTCATCCAACAACCATGGAAATGGCTGTTACTCTGTCATCAACAATGACAGATGTGATGGTTGCTTCTAGGGCAATCAAGAAAGAGGTTGACTCAGCCAAAGCTGGAACTTCAAGGAAGCTGGATAAGAGGCCGGCTAAGAAACAAAAAGTGGTCAAGAACTTCGCTGCGACCACTCAGACACCGATGCTGTGAGGCCCCGTTCCCGGGAGACCCCACAGAGGTTGGTTTTCATCATAACACATAGCTCTTAAACTAAAAACTTTCATAATCATGCAGCGGAAATGTAAACATAGTTTGATAAACAGAATTCAATAACGCGTCTGTATCAAAAACATATCGAATTGCCAAAACCAACGGATCGACTGACTTGATGCCCGAGCCCCATGCGTTCTCTTATCATACCTTCAACCTGACATACATGCTAAATCAAGTCAGCTTACGCTGGTGAGTTCTAGCTTTCATAAAACAACATTAAACATACTTAACATAAACATCATTTCATACACATAGTCCATAACCTTAGCACATAACATCCTTAACATCATCATCCTACGTTCCACTGTCACCATACGAACAGTGGGCTTATGCCAGCACAAGGCTTCATACCCAGTTATAGTCTTGGTTGACTATCATACCCAGTTATAGTCATGGTTGACTATCATACCCAGTTATAGTCGTGGTTGACTATCATACCCAGTTATAGTCGTGGTTGACTATCATACCCAGTTATAGTCGTGGTTGACTATCATTCGTACATTTTCCTATAACACGTATAGGAACATCATTCGTTCATCATACATGACATGCTAGCATCATATCATCATTCATCGTATTCATCGTAACATTTTAACATTTCATGCTAGTATCTTATCATCATGACATCATCACTTTGTCCTAATATCATAGGACTCATCATATTATGTCATGCCAGTATCATTTCATCATATCATCATAACCCACTAGCAATGAATACATATCATGCTATCATCCTATCATCAGATCATACATTCTGGCATTCATAAACTTTTCATACTAGCATCTTATCATCATAGCATTCTGCCCTAACAACAAAGGCACATATCATATCATAACATTTCATCGCATGCTAGCATCATTAACATCATATCATATACTCATCCTAGTACTCTAGGACATCATCATGGCATCTACTAACTATTGTCATAGTTATCATCATATTGCATGTCATCATACAGTCTTCATCATGTTATGTCTTCATAACTCATTCATCATATGTTCATCATAAGTTCATCCTACTTAGCATAATACATGCACAATTCATCATACATAATGCATACATAATCATGGCATAACATGCATCATCATAACATAAACACATAACATTTTCACATAATAGTAAGCATGTATGCCAGCCCAAAACATTTAGTGTGAAACAGGGCATCTAGAACTCACCTGATAGTAGCTTCCTTTCTTCTTAGCCGAACTCCTTAGCTAAAACTTAAGAACCTACATCAATACATCATATCAACACATACCATTCTAATACTTAGAATATTTCCTAAGTTCTCATCACTACTAGTTCCCCCCTTATAACTATAAGTTCTCGAAACTTGGCTAAGTATTCGAAACCCTTGAAGTCCATTAAGCTCCATGTACACGAAATCCATGAATACTCTAAATACTAGTGTACACGAAATATCCACATACTCGAACTCCTGAGTACTCGAATTCTCATGCATACTCGAATTCATGTGTGTACTCGAACTCCACATACTCGAAGAGTGGGGTTTCTAGTACTACCTTTGTGCATGATTTCGTCTACACATCTTTCGGTCATAAAACATTTCAGAAATTTATCTAAGACCATGGGAAACTAGTTATAGGTTTCCATAGGTTGTTACCAACACACTGGAACCTCAAAGTTCCGAACTTTATGCATAAAGGTGTGAGCTTTATGCATAAGTTCACTTTTGACTAACAATCCTAACTTTTGTATAAAAATCCTAACTTTTATACATAAACCACTTACTTGTAGTTAGATGATCACTCCTGTAGATTCCCGTGCGTTCCTTCTTCTCCCTGAGCGATTTATAGCCGACCTTTGATGTTCTTGAGCTCCAACTTTGAGTACTCGAGAGAAACTGTGCCTTCAACCAAAGGTATGCACATTTCTCGAGACACTCATATATAGGGGGTGTACCCGAACTTGGTGTTCTCGGATTGGACTGTACTCGAAATCTTGTGTACACGAAAACTGGTGTACTCGAAATCTCACTAATTTCGAGTACACGATCTTTAAGCTTCACTTTGGTTATTTTTCGTCTATTTTCCTACAAGTTACTTATCTGTTACACATACGAAGAATTCAAATAACTTGTATTAAAAAAATTGGGGTGTTACAGATGCTCAATCAACCACCACCACTGCAAATCAGAATGCCCTACACTGGCACTGCACCTTTGTGCAACATCTGCCAGTATCATCATTTACCAAACATCCAGTGCAGACACTGCACTAACTGTGGGAAGTTTGGTCATCTGACAGCTCAATGCAGGAGCCCGAGGGCCCAGAACAGAAACAACAACGCAGCCACTACTGCTGCTATTGATAACAGGTCCTGCTTTACTTATGGTGAACCTGGACACTTCTTGAGGGATTGTCCCAAGAGATTTCAATAAATGGTTTTCTCTTATGCCAAATTTCATAAGGAGTCATACCATGTGTCTTAACTACCAATACTCTATTTTGGACATAACAGGCAGTGTTGACTGCTTCTGCCCAAAAAGTTATTGGAAGTTTGGCATCAGATAACATGGTCCTTACAGCCTCAATTAGTGCCCTATTCCTTCTCTCAGCAACACCATTTTGTTGTGGGGTCCTAGGAGCACTAAATTGTCTTGTGATACCTTTAGATTCACAAAAAGAATTTAAAACATGATTCTTGAATTCTTTTCCTTGATCTGATCTGATTATTTTTACTTGATGATCACTTTCATTCTCTACCCTAAGAATGAATGATTTTAGGGTCTCAGCAGTTTCATCCTTGGTATTTAAGAAAAATACCCAGGTGTACCGAGAGAAATCATCAGTAACCACCAAGCAATATGACTTTCTACCTAGACTTTTAACACTTGTGGGACCAAACAAGTCCATGTGAAGTAAATGCAGGACTGTTGTGATTGAATTTATCTCTTTGACATGATGAGATGTTTTGTGCTGCTTACCTTTTAAGCAGGCAACACATTTATCAACACAAATGAATTCTTTTGTTGGTAAACCCGTTACTAAGTTATTTTTAACAAGTTTATTCATGTTCTTAAGGTTTACATGACAAAGTCTCCTATGCCAAAGAGATGATTCATCAAGTGAAGCTTTTGAGACAAAGCAACTTATATTACTAAGTGGTGCAGCTGTGCTCATGTCTAGCATGTACATGTTGTTTCTTCTTGGAGCCCTGAGCATAATTTGATCATTTGGGACTACAAATCCTGGCTTCAGAACAATGCATTCATGCTCAGTAAACAACATGTTGTGCTTTTGATCACACACCTGTGATACACTCAGTAAATTATAATTTAGTTCCTTTACAAAATGCACATTCTCAAAGCTTACCTTGCCATTTGTGATTGTGCCCCTACCTGTAATGTAACCTCCTACTAGATCACTTCCAAATGCAACAGACCCTCCAAAGAATGGTTCATATTTGTGCAGGTGAGTCTTGTTACCTGTCATGTGCCTGGAACAACCGCTGTCAACAATCCACAAGTTGCTCTTTGATTCCTGCTGTCCCTGCTCATGACCAGAAGTGAATTAGTTCCTGATGAGAACCCAAGCCCATGTGGTCTTGGGTTTTCCATTAGCATCATTGTGAGTAAATTTCTTTGACATCATTCTTGGTGGAACAGATGATGAGTTTATTGTTGGTGGGATAGATGGTTGAACAGTTGGTTCAGCTATTTCCTTCTTCTTCCATATTTGCTTGACTTTTGAGGTTATCGGAAGAGCTTGCTTCTTTTGACAGCCATCGGAAGCCCCTTTAGCTTTTCCTTCCGATGACTTGGTTTTTGCTGGTGAGTGGGGCTTTTCTTCTGAGGTTCTTCTTCCGAAGGGATAGGATTTCTTGGGTTTGTAGGAAGCCTTCTTTGCATATGCTTCTGATGCTCTCTTTCCTTCGAAAGCCTTCTTTTCATGTGCTTCCAATGCTTTCTTTCCGGAAGCCTTCTTGATTTGTTTCTTCCGACTATCAGAAGTACTTGCTTCTGATACTTTCTTGATTGAGTTTCTTCTCTGTTCTTCCGAAGAAACAGATGACTTGCTCCAGCTCTTCTTTCTTCCTCTACCTTGTGTTTCAGAAAACATTCTGCTTCTTGGATTATAGAAGCAATCAGCAGCAAAGTGATTCTTCTCACCACACATCAGACACATAGTCTGATTGTTTAGGGATTGTTGATGCTGATCCTTGTTGAAGAAGGTTGAGCTTTGATTCACAAAGGATGATTGTTTGGACGCTTCAACAGACTTGTTGGCTGGGTAATTTACCTGTATCCCTGAAAAACTGGCTTTTCTCTCCTTTGATCTACCCCTTTTGGACTTGTTAGATGGACAAGTAACATAGTCATCTGAGGAGGTACTCCCAGTTTGTATGTTCTTAGCTTTGACAAAAACTGATGAATGTTTCTTAGTTTTCTTATTTCTTTTCTTAATTTTCAAAGCTGGTTTTTCTGTTTCTAAGTTAGTGGGAGTCTCATCATCATCTGAGCATGTTGAGTTATTTGGGTCAAGATCAGGGAGATCATCATTTTGATCCACTTTGTGTATGTCCAACTCATCATTATACACAAGTTTAGTTACTAGTTTACACCTAATCTCCACCATAGGAGTATAGGCTGATGGAGGCTCCACCTTGTTATAGCCCAAACCAGCCCCCATTTCTTTACCAATTCAGCTGTGTCACTTATTTTGAAAAGTTTTTCATACTTTTCACATTGGCTAAAAATTTGTCTCTGTAACACTCAGCCAATACAAGTTCTGTCTTGGCAGTGGTTAGTCTTTCTAAAAGATTATTAATTTGAAACTGTTTGTTAGTGTCTTCATGTTTTAAGCTAGAAATGGTCTTTTCCATCTCTTCAATCTTTTCTTTGTAATTTCTTTCAGATTCAAAGAAATTTGCCTTGACAACTTGTAAAGACTCAAGTTCATTACAGAGTTGAGAATTTATCATTTTATAAACGTTTAACTTCTCTAAAAATTCAGGTGTGCACATATCATCAGTTACCTTGAATGAAGAAGTTGAGTTGTTTGCCATCAAAGCACTGTTGGAGATGGACGCATCTTCAGCTTGAAGCTCCAATCTACAAAGTCTTGTTCTGCAACATTTGCACTGTTTTTGAGCTTGATGGTCTTTGATGTGGTTGCCCAGATGTTGATGGCTGAGTGCTTGAAGATTTGCACTCTCTGGCAAAATGCCCTAGTTATTGGCAGTTGAAGCATTTAAGCTTAGACTTGTCAAGCCCAAACCCAGTTTTCATGTTGTGCCTTTTGAACTGTCTGCCAGTTCTTTAATAAAATTTCTTTGCTCTATAGGAGATCATGGCCATCTGGTAGTTAATGTCCATCTCCTCAAGGTCATCTGCAGGTATGCCATCTAAGTCTTCCTGGCACAAGCAAAAGTAGTTGGTTTCCTCAGCCATAAACGCTCCTTGCCCAGAGGTCAGTAGTGGAGTTGGGTTGGAGAATGGGTTTGAGTGAGTGGTTGAAGGAGTTGGGATTTCAGGGAAGGTGATAATGGGTGTAGAGGTAGGGTGGTAGATGGGTTGATGACTCTGGTAAGGAGGATAGTTGATGGGTGCATAAAGGGCTGCTGAACCAGAAGTTATATGAGAGGGTTTAGGTTCCTGGGCATCTATTTCCATCTTGTAAGCACTAAGTATACCAAACAATTCTCCAAGCTTCAGAGTTCTTAGATTTTCTGTTCTTCGAATGGCAACAGAATATATGTTCCACGCTTGTGGAAGTGATCTAAGAAACTTTCTGATCACATCTTGGTTCTCCATTTTGACACCTGCAGCTACTAACTCATCAACCAACTGAACATACCTAAGATATTGAGAAGTCATCTTCTCATTTTTTTTTCTTGGCAGAAGTTCTCAAAATTCTGTTTCAGCATGTCCTTCTTATTTTCTTTGACATCTTCGGATCCTTCATACATTTGCTGTAGAGAGTTCCACAGCTCTTGAGCAGATTTGCATTTCTTTAATGCATGTATGATTGAGTTGGGAATAGCCATATGGATGAGCCATAGAGCCTTTGAGTCCACCTCTATTATCTTTTAATCTTCATCTGAATAGAGAGCTAGGTCTTTTGGCACAGGTGCTCCACCGGCGCCAGCAGCAGGAACAGTTGGGATGAAGGGCCTTCAAGAACTGACTTCCAAAGCTTGAAGTCTTGATTCCTAATGAAACCCTCCATTCTGACTTTCCATGTGTCATAGTCTTCTGGAGTAAACATTGGTGGCTTGTTGAGAGTACCATTCTCTGTATCATGTTTATTTAGAGCAGCCATTTGAACAAACACAGAGGATATGAGTTTTGAAGTAATGAGATTTTAGAGAAATATAACTGGTAACTTAAGGATGATTAATCACTTAAGTTCAAGAGCCAAAGCTCTGATACCACTTGTTGGATCGGGTTGTTAACTTCAAACAACACTTCACAAGTATTTCGTTCTATCAATCTAACAGATGCGGAATCTCTGTTAGAAGGATCTCTCAAACACTCAAGGTAAGAAAACAATCTTTGAACAAAAGTAAGAACACAAGAACAAATTTCAAGCTCAAAGATATATTTCTTTCAAAGTGAATACAAGTTCCAGCAAAGACAAGCACGCTTATACAAGTTACAATGAGAGGTTATATAGCAAAGGCTACAACCGCATACTCGTAGGAATACAAGTTGGGTATACTAGACAATACACAAAGTAAAGCTTATTCTAGTATCTAAAGTGTCTTAACAGGCTAAGACACTCAATTACAATGATTACAAATATAGACATTGACTTTACAAAAGACTAGCTAAATACAAAAGACATTTAATGTTCTTGATCTTCAAAGGCTTCAGGCAATCTTTTGCATTTAATGATGCTGAGGAGAAGTAAGGTGTTGTGTCTGACTCTCGGTATGCTCTTTTTGTTTTGATCAGACCAACATGTTTGTTGTCAGCACCTTTTGTACCATAAAGGGTAATCAGCTACAGTCTTTGTCAGAGGATTATTCTCGGAAGTCTTTGTCTAAGGAAGATGCTGAGGAGTGTCTTAGGAAGCCTTTGTTCTTCGGAAGCCTTTGTTCTTCAGAAGCTTCAAGTCTTCGGAAGCTCTAAAGCTTTAAATCTTCTAAGTGTTGGCCTTCCGAAGCAATTGTCTTGTACAGCCTTCGGCAGGAGTGAGTTATCCTTTGGAAGCAATGATGCTTCCGAAGAGTAACTCCTTCCTTCCGAAGGTTGTTACTCTTTGTAGAGTCCAGTACTTAGACAAATTAGAAGTTTGGTGAGCATCAGCCTTTATTAGTCTTTACACATCATCAAACCCAGATCAAACACACCATTAATTCGTGCATGCATCCCTACATGAGTTGCATGTGTGTGTGAAGCCATGCATGTGGGTGTATCAATGTGAAGATTGACTTTCTAGCCATGAGGTTACCTTCTAGAGCTCCCAAGTACTGAGATGGTAGCCAAATCAAGCTGAGATGGCTTCAAGAACCTGCTGAAGTTGATGCTTCAATGGTTAGTTGGTGATGATGATGATGGAGGCTTCTCACAAGGCTCCTTCTTGCTCCAAGACCTTCAAACCCTTCAACAATGGCTTCCTATGGAGGTTTTTGAGTGTAACAGGAGTTCTGGAGCAGATAATGTCGAGATATCATGGCTAGACTTCGGAGAAAGTGTGTAGAGGTAGAATAGAAATGATTTTTCTTGGTTTTATAAAGATTTGGCGCCTGGACAGCTTCGCGTACAGCCATGGGGGTTTAAAAGATGCTCAGCGTACCGTATTGGAATTCGGGAATTCAAACTCCCCGCCCACTCGTTGCGTACTGCGACGAGCCCCGGAAGGGCCCAATAAGCCCAATTTCAATGGTTTAGCCCGTTTTTCACCGTTTTCACGCTTACGGACTATTGTTCGGCATCGTTTGAACTTTCAAGTTCAATGTTCGAGCGTTTCGTGAGGTTTCTAGTGTTTGGTTACACGATGTGCTAAACGTTCACCAACGTTCGTACTTTTTTAGACACGTGTGTGCGTGTTGCGATAATTCACCAAATTATTGTGTCCGTGTCAGTGTTTGTACTGTCATGCCACGTGTCACACTAAATTAAGCTAATTCTAGTGTCACGTGTACAAATATCAATTAAATAAACATTTAATAAAATAAGATGTTGACCTAGAATTTACGGGGTGTCACATATAAAAGAAAGCTTTGTAAAATTTCAACCTTGTTATGGAATTGAAACAAGGAATGACCATCCGGTTGATTTATTTGTCTATGGAATTAGAGAGGTTAAGATCACAATGAATGAGAAAGACATTAGAATTCCTTGTGTCTAATATGTACCGGGGTATGGTAAGAATGTTTTGAGTTTTGAACATCTCTTATGGCAAGGTTTCAAAGTGAAATTCATGGGTGAAAAATGTGAGATAACTTGTATGTTCAATGAAAAGAATGAAATGAATGAATTTGACTTGAAAACTTTAACCCATGAGAGTTTGGATAAACTTTCTCAAAGCCTTGATCAAGAAATGGTTATTCAAACCAAAGGAAGCAAATTGAATTCCTATTTAGATAGGCATTTTGAAAGTTTGTTTAATGAGATGATGAATTTTAAAGCATTTGAAAAGGGAGAAGTATATGAGTGTGTTAAGGTTGATTTTTTAAGTTCTATGTTTAAATTCCTTAATTCCCTTGAAAATGAAGAATTGGTGATTAAACACAAAGAGGTGTTTAAGATTGGTTTTGATAACATGTTGGAATGGTTTTACACAAAGCAATTGGGACGAAAAAAGGTAATGGACATACCACCAAAGTTGAATGTGTATGAGATTGAATTGATGTACTTCTACTTGATTATGAAGTACATGGGAGGCTATGGGATAGTCACTAGAGAAGGAAAGTTGCTTGATGTTATGTCACACCCCGACCGACGGCGGAATACGCCGAGGCGCGAGATGACTGTTCATTAGCTCATGGTGCTATTATGTGTTTCGATATTTAATACATCATCATTTAAACAATACAAAATGTCATTCATTAAATTCAAATAACATTACATGATTTGAATGCAAAACAGTTACATTTGCAATGCTAAGTCATTGGTTACAATTTAACTAAGTCACTAATCCTTATCCTATGTCTCCATCATGTTTTCTTATCCTGTTACATATGTAAAATAGAGTTTGTCAACTATTTGCATAGTTGGTGAGTTCACACGCTAAGTTTAAATCATATATATAAAAAGGGTGCAAACTATAGCCTAACTAGAATATATATGATAAGCATAGCATGAATTTTACAAGTTTGAATGAATGAATGAATAACAATAGCTTGTGTCCTAACAAGTATCCATACAAACTATTAATTCAAGTATGGCCATACTAAAAATTAACATTTGTATTTCAACAAGTTTGCTAGGTGTACTTTTCACCTTTTTTCACACAATGACAAAAGCCAATACGAAGATGATATCTAACACATCTTAGGCTACTAAGTACTAGCTTGCTTGATTGGCAACACAAATAGAATCACACATAGAATCAACACATTGTATAAGCTTAGCATCTAACACATAAAACTAACTAGGTCTAAGGCTTGCATCATAGATTGAATGAATAATAGAATGAATAAAGTTTTTGAATAAGACATGTGTAACATCCCAAAAACAAAAATGTAAAAGGGAGTGTGAAGAAACTCACTTGTTAACTTGAATGCTTAGCTAGTTCATGATGCTTGATATAAATCTTAATCAATAGGCACGTGTAAACCTAAAGTTTATAGGAATAACTTAATAAGTTTGATATTCCTAAAGTTTAAGTTTCGTGTGCATATAACTATGGCATTCTAATGTAGGTTCTAAATGTATGAATCTATGTTTGAATGGATAATTGGAATATTTATTTAAATAAAATATTCTCAAAGTATTGAATAACAAATAAAATAGAATATAAAATATTCCCTTTATTTATTTATCAACATTTTTTTTGTTTGAATAAACTAAAATAATTGTTTTAAGAATGTTTGATAATATTCCTATGAGTTTGTAAATAGAATATTGAGTATTTTATTTATTTATTATTTTGTAGTTGAAATTCTAATAATAATCCTTGAATACATTCCATCCATTTCTTTCATAAAAAAAAATTATTGAAATAAAAGTATGAATTTGTAAATGGTTATTTAGGATAGTTATTTATTTTAAAGAATTTATAAATTAGTTTTAAGTCTTTTGTGATACAAATTTTACACATGGCTTATTTAAAATAACCATTTGTTTTAAAGTAACTATTTTAAAAGAAATCATTTTAGACTATTTCAAATCATTTACTTTTCAAAATAATCTTTATGTTAATTTCAAAGTCTAAAAGAAAATATATTTTTAAGGTTTGAATATTAGTGAGTAAATATGTATTAAAACGTTAAAAATATGTTTTAATGAATATATGAGAACATTCTCCTTAAAATATTTTCATGTTAATTTCGAAATTTGAAAGATAATTAATTTTTTTAAAGTTCGGATACTACTAAGCATGCATTAAAATATGTTTGAAAGTATTTTTTATGAAATTGAAAATGTTTTTAAAGATATCAAATTAAATTTTGTTTTTATATATGAATCTATGTATTTAATAGGTTTTATAATAGGAATTTAAAATAAATCATTTTCATGATTTGAATGAACTTTTACAGAATTTGTAAAAATGAATTTTAAGATTTTTAAAATTATTTTTAATAAAAAAAAATGGGATGAAAGTGGACTAAATAGCACAAAACCGGTTTTAGGTTGGGCAGGTGAGGCTCGAACCAGAATCCCCCCACCCAGCCCAAGCGTCTTAACCGCTGGGCTGGGTGAGGGTCGCTTGAAGATATCGGCTTCTGCTTCTTCTTATACAGATTATTAAATCGAACCCCTTTAAACATATGAACCCTAATTACCTATGGTTCGAACTCATTTGATTCAGTGATTCATGCCACTGAAACGATAGGGAAAAAGGTCGTTGCATCAGTGTAAAACGTCGTTGCATCAGTGTAAAACGTCGCTGCATCAGTGCAAATTACGAAAATTTTAAAAAAATTTGACAAAATTATACTTGAATTAAAGATAAAAAAGTGACAAATTTAATGGTGAAATTTTTATAAAAAAATAATAATGTATATAAAAGTTATGAGTATTTAAAAAATTTGGGGATAAACTTTTTTTAAAAAATGAATCAAGTACACACCACCAAATGTCAAAAACACCCTTAAACAAATCTCATCCACGTATTTTTTCCAGATTTAATATGGACCACTCATTTTAAAACACATTATTTCAAGAACCAATCAAATGTAGTTAAATGGTTACCACACTTGGAGTGGGTTACCAATGGAACCTTTCCCTATATATATATATATATATATATATATATATATAGGGGAAAGATCAAATAAAAAGTATATTTTGCCTAAGAAGGCTAAGAAGGATTTTTAAAATCTCCAAAACCGACCCAAACGAACTCCGATTGAACTCATTTCGATGACATTGGAACCGTCTCATCGAACCCTACAATATTAGATTTTAAGTTTTCGTTTTAACAACTAGATTTAGATTTTGGGTTTTAGGGCTTGGTTTTTAGCTTTTAAATTGTATCTTTATGTTAAAGATTTGTTTTTAAAGTTTTGGTTTTAGTATTAGGGTTTATTGTTTACGATTTAAGGTTTGGGTTTTAGGGTTCGACAAGCCGGTTCCAATGATGTAAAAATTAATTCAATCGGGGTTTGTTTGAGTCGGTTTTCAAGTTTTTAAAATCCTTCTTAGCCTTCTTAGGCAAAATAGACTTTTTAGGGGAACCTTCCCCTATATATATATATATATATATATATAGGGAAGGGTATAAAAAATAACCCTCTTTTTTTGCTACAACTACATAACCCATTTCAACCAATCATAAGCTTACACATATGCATTTCATTAAAATATTAAAAAGGGCATCATAGTCATTTTACCCCTTATAAGTTTTCCCCCACTCTTTTTTAAACATTAATAACTTTTTTATAATATATTATTTTTTAAAAAAAATTGCACCATTATATTCGTCTCATTTTTCTCTTTAATTCCGTTATAGTCTCGACTAATTTTTTTTACCTTTTTTAGATGCCATATATTTACATCATTGTAACGAGCTTAAATATAACAAATTTATTTGAAATTTTTTTAAAAATGATAAATTACAGTGATGTAAGTTACATTGACGTAATTTATCGTGATGTAATTTACATTGACGTAAAATTCGGTTTCGGTTTTTTTCGGTGAATTTGGTTTAAATTACAGTGATGTAATTTAAACATTAATAACTTTTTTATAATATATTATTTTTTAAAAAAAATTGCACCATTATATTCGTCTCATTTTTCTCTTTAATTCCGTTATAGTCTCGACTAATTTTTTTTACCTTTTTTAGATGCCATATATTTACATCATTGTAACGAGCTTAAATATAACAAATTTATTTGAAATTTTTTTAAAAATGATAAATTACAGTGATGTAAGTTACATTGACGTAATTTATCGTGATGTAATTTACATTGACATAAAATTCGGTTTCGGTTTTTTTTTTCGGTGAATTTGGTTTAAATTACAGTGATGTAATTTACATTGACAACAAATTAGTTTAAATTTTTTTCGAACAATGAAAAATTACATCACTATAATTATCATTGTGAGAGAAAAAAATCAAAATAATGTGTTCTATTTCATCACTGTAATTTATCATTGTAATTATCATTGTTAGAGAAAAAAATTAAATAATGTGTTACGTCACCGTTAATTATGTCATTGTAAATTACTTCATTTTGTGTTACATTACTTCATTTTTTGTTACATTACTGTAATATAACCATTGCTATAATTTTTTTAATTAATTTGCTATCTTTAAGTTCGTTACAATGATGTAAATATATGACATAAAAAAAAAACTAGTCGAGATTATAACGAAATTAAAGAGAAAAATGAGACGAGTATAGTGGTGCAATTTTTTTTTAAAAATAATATAGTATTAAAAAGTTATGAATGTTTAAAAAAAAAGGGGGCAAACTTTACTTAAATAACAAATGTCTTAAATACCCTTTATATTAAAAAAAAAGAAAAAAAAGGAATCTGACACGTGTCACGATCCTACACACTTTCCTTTTTCAAGCAACCATTGGATGATGGTTAATGGGTTGTAACAAAAGATGAGGGTTATCAAAAATTCCATGCCCTATATATATATATAGGGTATGGAATTTTTAATAACCCATCAAATATGTGATAACCCATTAACCATCATCCAATGGTTATTTGAAAAAGGTAAGTGTATAGGATCATGACACGTGTCAATTCTTTTGTCTTTAGTATGAAGAGCATTTAGGACATTTGTCATTTATGTAAAGTTTACCCCCTTTTTTTTTAAACATTCATAACTTTTTTATACTATATTATTTTTTAAAAAAACTGCACCATTATACTCGTCTCATTTTTCTCTTTAATTACGTTATAGTCTCGACTAGTTTTTTTTTTATTTTTTTGATGTCATGTATTTACATCATTGTAACGAGCTTAACGATAGCAAATTAATTAGAAATTTTTTCTAACAATGGTAAATTACAGTAATGTAACACAAAATGAAGTAATTTACAATGACATAATTAACGGTGACGTAACACATTATTTACAGTGATGAAATTTTCTCTTTAATTCCCGTTATAATGTTGACTAGTTTTTTTAATTTTTTTTCTCATTGCCCATTATTAACATCGACATAACGAGCATAAATATAACACATTATTTTGAATTTTTTTCTAACAATGATAAATTACAGTGATGTAATTAATATAACACATTATTTTATTTTTTTCTCTAACAATGATAATTACAATGATAAATTACTGTGATGTAATATAACACATTATTTTGATTTTTTTTCTCTAACAATGATAATTATAGTGATGTAATTTATCATTGTTCGAAAACAATTCAAACTAATTTGTTGTATTTAGGCTCGTTACAAATTAGGGATGAGCAAAAAGCAAAAAAATACCGAACCGAAACCGAATTAACCGAAAAAACCGAACCGGAACCAAATTAACCGAAAAAACCGAAACCAAATTTTACGTCAATGTAAATTACATCACAATAAATTACGTCAATGTAAATTACATCACTGTAATTTATCATTTTTAAAAAAGTTTCAAATAAATTTGTTATATTTAAGCTCGTTACAATGATGTAAATATAGGGCATCTAAAAAAAGTAAAAAAAATTAGTCGACACTATAACGGAATTAAAGAGAAAAATGATACGAATATAATGGTGCAATTTTTTTAAAAAAATAATATATTATAAAAAAGTTATTAATGTTTAAAAAAGAGGGGGGTAAACTTTATATTAAAATATCTTAGATGATGACACTTGTCACTACCATATTAATTCTAGCTTTTTGATTAGTAACAAAATGTCTAAAATGCCCTCCCATATTAATAAAATAATAATGACACGTATCGCGATTCTATGCACTTACTTTTGAAATTAACCATTGGATGATAGTTAATTAGTTATCACATATTTGATGGTTATTTTTTAACCTTCCCCTATATATATATATATATATATATAATATATATATATATATATATATATATATATATATATATATATATATAGGATTGGGATCACATACTAACTCACACTTAGAGCAATAACCCATTAACTCTCTTTACCCAATCATAAATAAACATATGAATTTTTCTTTTATTATTTGATAAGGGTATATTAGTAATTTGCTTTATGTACTAACTTACCCCCTCTTTTTTTATACATCCATAACTTTTTTATACTATAATATTTTTTTATAAAAATTGCATCATTTTACTCGTCTTATTTTTCTCTTTAATTCCGTTATAGTCTTGACTAGGTTTTTTTATTTTTTTTCGGATGTTCGTATTTACAACAATGTAACAAGTATAAAAATAACAAATTATTTGGAACGAGTTGTAACGAATTTGGGTTTACATTGTTGTAGAATAAATAGGGTTTACGTTTAAGAGTGTAAACGAGCCAAGCCGATCCCGAGCTAGTTAATTACGTTATATTCTTGAATATGTTTTTTATTTTTTCCTGATGCTCCAAAATTCGTTATATCTACAAGATTGTAAATCCATTTTAATACTATAAAAAAATTATATCTACAAGATTGTAAATTCATTTTAATACTTTAAAAAAATAGTATAACATTTTGTTGATAAAAACCAAAATTCGTTATATCTACTAGATTGTAAATACGTTTTAATACTTTAAAAAAATTATATCTACAAGATTGTAAATACATTTTAATACTTTAAAAAAATATATAACATTTTGTTGATAAAAACCAAAATTCGTTATATATACAAGATTGTAAATACGTTTTAATACTTTAAAAAAATTCTATCTACAAGATTGTAAATATATTTTAATACTTTAAAAAAATAGTATAACATTTTGTTGATAAAAACCAAAATTCGTTATATCTACAAGATTGTAAATACATTTTAATACTTTAAAAAAATATTAAAACATTTTGTTGATAAAAACCAAAATTCGTTATATCTACCAGATTGTAATACGTTTTAATACTTTAAAAAAAATACTATAACATTTTGTTGATAAAAACCAAAATTCGTTATATCTACAAGATTGTAAATACATTTTCATACTTTAAAAATATTTACAAGATTGTAAATACATTTTAGTACTTTAAAAACCAAAATTCGTTACAAAATCAAGAATATAACGTAATTAACGAGCATCCAGAAAAAATAAAAAACCTAGTCAAGAATATAACGCAATTAACGAGCTCAGGATCGGCTTGGCTCGTTTACACTCTTAAACTTAACCCCTATTTATTATACAACAATGTAAACCCAAATTCGTTACAACTCGTTACAAATAATTTGTTAGTTTTATACTTGTTACATTGGTGTAAATAGGAACATCCGAAAAAAAAATAAAAAAACCTAGTCAAGACTATAACGGAATTAAAGAGAAAAAAGACGAGTAAAATGGTGCAATTTTTATAAAAAAATATTATAGTATAAAAAAGTTATGGATGTATAAAAAAGATGGGGTAAAGTATTTAATATAGCAAATTACATTAATACCCTTATTCCCTTTTCTTTCAAATCAATTACATTATTTTATTATAGTTTAATATCAACCATTAGATAAGCATCTTGTAATTTGATCATTAAATATGGTGAGGTTAATGAGTTATTGCTCTATCCTAAGGTTAGCATTAGAACCCTTCCCTATATATATATATAAGATTAAAATTTTGTATTACATCTTAACTTATGATTAATATTATTAGCTTTATAATGTCTTAACATATATATACTGGCTTATGAATGTGAACGTTTCAAAGGATACCGAAGGTTTTATTTTATTATAAATAGAACACGATTATAGTATTCGAATTTGTAACTGAAAACCCCCGGGGATTACATGTTATAGAGAGAATGGGCCTACAAGTGTACATGGAAGGAATGGTAGAATTGTGTTATGTGAAATACTTTAGTCTTATGGATTGCTATTATAAGACCATGATGGAAGAAGATGTAGGAACTAGCAAGATAAAGAAAGAAAGGGTGATTTGTGAGAAAGGGTATTATGGGAATTCTGAAAATTATGAAAACGATGAAAGGAAGGTTTGGGTGAAAAGGAAAGTGAGTGCTCATAGGGATTGGCCATACCTTTGTGGTCCTATTGACACAATTGAGGGTCAAACTTGTGATGGAATTGGATATTCAAACGAATTTAGTGAAGAATTTGGAAGTTGTGAAGAAGAGGTCTTTAGTGACCAATCTTAAGGGGGCTGCAGAAGCAGTATTTGAACATGCAGAAACTAATTTAAAGGCTGCAAAAATTTAAACCCAAGACTGTAAGGGTTGGTCCAAACTATGCAGGAACTTTGGAAGTTGATTGCAGGGGCTGTTTCGAAGGCTACGTGTGACAGTTGCATACGAGAATTACGTCATCAATGACGTGAGCACATTTGATCATTCTAGAAATCCACGTTGTTCTAATACTTGTAATTGTTACAGAGCGATAGTAGACGAGAAATGACGAACGTGGGCGAAAACCGTACTCAAAACGGAGTCCTGGATTGCCCGGAATCGAAAAACGAAGAAAAATCTCCAAGTGTTGGACGAATGGGCTCGTCGCGGTACGCGGAAGTGGGCTTGAGGGTCCTCCGCGGTACGCGATGCTTGGAAAATATCGAAGATTCTCCTGAACAACTTCGCGGTACGCGAAGCTCAAATTGGCCTCCCGCCGCGGTACGCGACGGGTGAGGAGGTGGAGAAATTTGATCCTTTTATCAGATTTTCATGCAAAAGAAGATTATTCTTCTTCTTCTCGAACTGTTTCGACTACCAGGCGAAGAACACGAGCAGAACACCATCAAAACACCATCTTGAGGCCACCAGAAGTCACCAATCGTACCCGGGAACGTGTTTTCAAGTCCTGATCGTCATTTTAACCGCAAATATCCGTCAGATTAGGTAATGATCCGTTTAAATCTTCTGGTTTAATTTTGATTGATTAGATCTTGATTTTGAACGTAATGACATAGTTAGGATTGTTGATTATTGCCTAGATAATGGCTAGGATTGATTATAAACAAAGAACACGAAGTTTTAACGGTTAAATTCTTGTTTTGATCCGTTATAATGCCCGGTTTGCATTAAACCATACCCATGATTATAATGGTTTAATCCATTTGATTATAACAATGTAGGTGATTAGTTGAGTTGATCCTTGAAATGCAAGGTTAAATCCAAGTGTTTCAAACTAATCACAACCATTAACATACTCATTGGAACGATTATCTGATGTTTATGATAACAGTCATATTAGTACGTTAAACATGGTTATTACACCTATTCTGATGCTACATTGTGATATTTCATGATAATTGGATAATCAATAACAAGGATTGATCATTCCTAAGCCACTAAATTATCTAGAAACTGTTACAGTATCATAATCAACAACATTAACTATTTGGTTAATCTGGGATTATTCTGATTAATCAAGAATGTCATCAACCTTGTATTAGGAATCGAACGCAATGTAGGTTCCTACATTATC
This sequence comes from Mikania micrantha, assembly GCA_009363875.1. Taxonomy (NCBI): domain Eukaryota; kingdom Viridiplantae; phylum Streptophyta; class Magnoliopsida; order Asterales; family Asteraceae; genus Mikania; species Mikania micrantha. Next base: position 96,139,525 of record CM018680.1, read on the forward strand.
ATACATTGTATGATATAATACTAAATTAAGCAATTAAATACTTAATATCGGTTTGATGATTTACAAAGCAATGTCTTTGACATTGAACGTTCAGAAAGATCTAATCAGTAAACTAGAACATAAATAATTCATAAAATATAACAAAATGCAGAATCATCATATTATTACCAGCTTGTGTGATATTCTACTACCACTGAATCATCAGGTGAGTTTCGTACAACCCCTTTTCTTCTTAATGTTTTATAAACATCGGGGTAACTCTGCAAACTGTTTTCTCAACATATGATATGAATCACTGATATCTGTGTGATTTCATGTGACTTTTGTGTGATTTCATTGGATTTTGCCGTTAGTAACTCTATCACAGTATCAAAAGTCCTCATCTCTTGAACTGTATCTAGTGAACCCATGTGGGGCCGAACAGGAATCATTGATAGTACTATTGGCTAACAACCCATCCGCTGGGAGGATTGCATCTCCCCTTGTGTGAATGTTTGGCACCTGTTTCCATAACAACTTTCTTAATGTTAGTGATAGACATTAAGATCATGAGGCACTAAGATATTTACCGACGGGTAGTATCTTCATGAACGTACAACTGTCCGAAAGGAACTAGATACGGGTCCCATGGTTATCCAGAACTGAACTTTTTGAGAATTTACATTTCATATCATATTGTTTAAATAAACTGTCGAACTCACCAGCTTTGTGCTGACGGTTTAAATTCAACATTTTTGCAGGACAACAGTGACGACTCGGTGAGGATGCACATCACTCTTTTGTAATTAAGGGATATTAGATTGTGTACTAAACTAAACTGTAATGTTGATGTATTTACGAAAACCTTGTAATATATTTATTTTAAGTAAATCTGTGTGCTGTGATATCGGTTCAAGTAAGTTACACCTCATCTCTGAGACATCACCACTATGGTTCCGCAACCATCTCAGAGTATATAGTGACATCATCTCAGGTGACGAGAGGTGGGGGTGTGACAGGGTGGTATCAGAGACACAGGTTATAGAGAATTAGGTTGACTTAGAGACCTAGACTATAACCATAGGCTCGTATAGTTACACAGAGAGCACCGAACATGTCTAACGAACAAAACTTGTTTTGAATTGAGCTAGGATAATCAGGTGCTACAGATTCCAGTTATGAGTGGCCAGCATAACTGAAATTCGCAACACGTGTGCATTCTAGTGAAGTTCAATGCAAGCAGAACAATATTAACAGTAAGGATGAACAGTTGCTTTGAGATTGGAAGAAATGTCATATCAAGTTTATGTTGAATATTATTATTCAATATTCACTTCATGATATTGATCTGTAAATTTTGATTATATATCAATGGAAAAACCACGTGAACGCTACATATATAGACAGATTCCATATGTGATTCTGGATGATACGCCGAGTCTCAGTTCAAGTTCTGACTCAGATCCGTCAGAAGCATCTTCTGCAGCATCCTTGGCAGTACCTCAGATTTTCCACACACCACCACATCCACAGATATCTGATAAAGATACCTATGCGGAAAACTGGCTAGAAGCCCATCACCTCAGAGAGTTCAGATTTATACAAGAATTATAGAGGATAGGATGAGGCAGATTATGGAGTATATAGTGATTTCAATGATCATCTCTGAATACCTATTCAGGTATCATCTCTGAATACCTAGTGTGGTATCATCTCTGAATACCTAGTGTGGTATCATCTCTGAATACATAGTGTGTTATCATCTCTAAAATACCTAGTGAGGTATTCTGACATCGTGAAATACCTAATGAGGTATTCTGTCATCGTAAAATAGCTTGGTGCTATCTCGAAAAATAGCTTGGTGCTATCTCGAAAAATAGCTCGGTGCTATAACGTAAAATACCTTGTGGGGTATGCTCATGTAAAATACCATGTGTGGTACCATTTCAATATTCTGTGTGAGAACATATCTATTGCCTGTGTGGCAATGTATCATAGAACTGTGTGAACATTCATGTGTGATAAACATATCAAAGTCCCTTGTGGCAACATATCAAAGTCCCTTGTGGCAACATATCAAAGTCCCTTGTGGCATCATATCAAAGTCCCTTGTGGCAACATATCAAAGTCCCTTGTGGCATCATATCAAAGCCCTGTGTGGCAACCTTTCAATTGTCTGTGTGACAACCTTTCAATTGTCTGTGTGACAACGTTTCAATTGTCTGTGTGACAACATTTCAAAGTCCTATGTGGCAACGTTTCAAGGTCCTGAGTGATCATATATCAAAAACATGGTTAATAACATATCTGAATCGCAGTACTGTGAGCTGTAAAATATGTTAACATGTTTTTGAATCAACAGGACAGAGTATAACTACGAATATATGTATGATCTGTGTGTATCGAGAACATGTCTGGACTAAATTCATGTAGTTATACTTTATTCTTTATAATCACATTTCAATATAAACTTTCAGGGTAACTGAATGTGATTGAATTTATGTGATATAACGGGTCATATCTTTAATGTTCTTAAACTGACCTGAGTTTGTCTGCATGTTAGCAAAATAATGGCTCCCAAACAAGGTCGACCGGCTAAGAGATCTATCAAGACCATTAATAACCCGGAGCCGAATCAAGTTCCACCAGTAGATACTGAATCAAATCCAAATCCACAGGTGAATGTGGAAACAAATACTGTTCCACCTGTGAACACGGAAGTAAACTATGTTCCACCTACTGGTGCAGGTGGATCCGAATCAAACGAAGCAATGATAGCAGGGATTGTGCGAGAACAACTATCTGCTTGTGGTGTTTTGATACCACATCAACCTCAAATTACTTCGAGTTCTGGTGGGAACCACAATCATGGTGAACATAACGCTACTGATGGCAATGCGGAAACTCATAGAACCACTGGCGCAACTACAATTGCTCCTGATCCACCACGACAGGGATGTACTTATAAGTATTTTGCTTCCTGTAATCCACCTACTTTCACTGGTACTGAAGGAGCGGCTGGATTGCTAAGGTGGATCGAGGAAATGGAAACAAAACTTAAAATCAGCCAGTGTTTAGAGGAGCATAAGGTGTCTTATGCTGCCTGTTCTTTTAAAGAATCAGCTTTGACATGGTGGAATACCCAGGCAAAAACATTGGGCTCAGCTACAATCGACTCGATGGGCTGGAATGAATTTAAAACTCTGATTAGATCAGAGTACTGCCCACTCACTGAGATTCAAAAACCCCAGGAGGAATTCTGGAATCATTCAATGATCGGGGCTGATTGCTTAGCGTACACTCATCGTTTCCATGAACTTACTTGTTTACTTTCCGATATGTTTCCTACTGAAGCAGCGTTAATCGAGAAGTACATTAAGGGTTTGGTTCCCCAGATTCGGGGAATGGTAACTGCAGCTGAACCAACAACCCTCAAACGTGCAATTCTGTTGACCACAAAGCTTACCGATGAGGCGGTAAGGAGTGGTATGTTGGTAACAAAAACTCAGACGCCCCCGGGCCGTAGTGATGTCGGTACCTCTAGTGTTTTCAAAGGTACCAAACTAAAGTGGTTTGGCAAAACAAAGGCGAGAGCTCCGGCTGAAATCAACCAGAGTAAGGCAACTCTGAAAAATTTTGGTGTTGTTATTTCTGAGAAGAAAGGTTACACTGGACAGGCATCCAAATGTACTCGGTGTTCATTTCATCATACTGGACCGTATCCTACTTGTGCCAACTGTAATAGAGTTGGACACTACACCAAGTATTGTAGCTTGCGTGCTCGCCAACAGAATCAAGCACCCTGACAAACCACTCAAACCAACCGGTCATGCTACAAATGTGAAAGCCCTGACCATCTCATGCGAAACTATCCAAACAATAACACCAATCCGGGAAATGAAGCTAGAGGTAGAGCTTTCCAGATTGGTGCGACCGAGGCAAGACATGATGCAAATATTGTCACTGGTATGTTTCTTCTAAATAATTTATACGCATCAGTTCTGTTTGATACAGGAGCAGATAAGAGCTTTATCTCTCCTGAATTTGCATCATTAATTTCATTGCCTACGGTAGACCTAGAAACTCCTTATGTTATTGAACTTGCTAATGGCAAGTTAATCAAAACTAACAGTGTTATTCAAGGATGTTCCTTGAATCTGAATGATCATCTTTTCAATATCAATTTACTTCCTATTGAGCTTGGAAGCTTTGATGTCGTTGTCGGTATGGACTGGCTTTCTGATAACCAAGCGGAAGTTGTGTGTCAAAACAAGATGATCCGTATTCCATTACCTAACGGTAATACACTGATAGTTCAAGGAGAATGAGCTAGTAGAAAACTTGGTATTATATCTAGTATGCGAGCTCAGAAATTCTTAAGGAAAGGCTGTTATGCTTTCCTGGCACATGTGACTGAGCACAATTCTTCACCCAAACAAATCACAGATATCCCAGTAGTCAAAGATTTTCCTGAAGTATTCCCTGAGGATAACTCAGGATTACCCCCAGTGAGACAAGTTGAATTTCGGATTGACTTAATTCCAGGTGCAGCACCTGTTGCTAAAGCCCCGTATCAGCTTGCACCATCCGAAATGCAAGAACTGTCAGGTCAATTGCAAGAACTGTTAGACAAAGGTTTTATCAGGCCTAGTTTCTCACCATGGGGAGCACCAATTCTTTTTGTGAAAAAGAAGGATGGTTCATTTAGAATGTGTATTGACTATCGGGAGCTCAATAAACTAACAATCAAAAACCGTTATCCATTGCCACGTATAGATGATCTGTTCGATCAACTTCAAGGCGCTACTTATTTTTCAAAAATTGATTTAAAATCCGGATATTATCAATTACGAGTGCACGAAGATGATGTTCCTAAAACTGCGTTCCGAACTCTGTATGGGCATTATGAATTTCTAGTAATGTCGTTTGGATTAACAAACGCTCCTGCAGTTTTCATGGATCTGATGAATCGAGTATGTAGACCTTATCTGGATAAATTTGTAGTTGTGTTTATTGATGATATTCTCATTTATTCTCGAAGCCAACAAGAACATGCTTAACACTTGAAGTTAATTCTAGAACTTTTGGCACGTGAAAAATTATATGCCAAATTCTCCAAGTGCGAGTTTTGGTTACGAGAAGTTCAATTTCTTGGTCATGTAGTAAATCAAAACGGTATTCAAGTGGATCCCGGTAAGATTCAGGCGGTGAAACAGTGGGAAGTACCACGAACCCCAACTGAAATACGTCAATTCTTAGGGCTGGCAGGTTATTATCGCCGATTCATCAAGAACTTCTCGAAAATAGCCTTGCCACTGACCACATTGACACAGAAAAATCAACCGTTTATATGGGATTCTCAACAGGAGGAGGCTTTCCAACTGTTGAAACATAAACTCTGCAATGCACCTATCTTGGCTTTACCGGAAGGTACTGATAATTTCACAGTATACTGTGATGCTTCGCGTCAAGGTCTTGGGTGTGTTTTAATGCAGAACAATAAGGTAATTGCCTACGCTTCTCGACAATTGAAGCTACATGAGAAGAACTATACCACACATGATCTAGAACTTGGTGCAGTGGTGTTTGCACTCAAGATTTGGAGACATTATCTATACGGAACCAAGTGTATGATATACACTGATCACAAAAGCCTCCAACATATTCTAGATCAGAAAATGCTGAATATGCGAAAAAGGCGTTGGGTTGAACTGTTGAACGATTACGACTGTGAGATTCGTTATCACCCAGGCAAAGCAAATGTCGTAGCTGATGCTTTAAGTCGCAAGTAACGAGTCAAGCCTTTACGTGTGAAAGCGTAAGGTATGACTATTCAAACCAGTCTAATTCCTCAAATCAAAGACGCTCAGCAACAAGCTTTACAAGCAACGAACTATTCTGCTGAGGGACTGAGAGGATTAGATAAGAAACTTGATACCAAAGACGATGGACTATTGTATTTCAAAAACCGAATGTGGATTCCTTTATTCGGTAACTCTCAAACAATTATCTTGGATGAGGCGCACAAATCCAGATATTCTATTCATCCAGGTGCTGATAAAATGTATAAAGATCTCAAGGACTTTTACTGGTGGCCTGGAATAAAGAAACACATAGCTGAATACGTGGATCGATGTCTAACATGTCTCAAAGTTAAGGCTGAACATCAACGACCCTCTTGGTTATTACAACAACCTGAGATTCCCATGTGGAAATGGGATCAGATCTCTATGGATTTCATCACTAAATTACCCAGAACATCACGTAATCATGACTCTATATGGGTTATCGTTGATCGCCTTACGAAATCTGCGCATTTCCTACCCATCCGAGAAGATTATTCTATGGATCGACTCGCTAAACTCTATGTTAATGAGATTGTGTCTCGACATGGAGTACCGATCTCTATCATTTCTGACAGAGATAGTCGATTTATGTCACGATTTTGGCAAACTCTTCAGAATGCTCTGGGCACGCAAATCAATATGAGCACAGCTTATCATCCACAAACTGACGGACAGACTGAACGAACAAATCAAACTCTTGAAGACATGCTCAGAAGCTGTGTGATTGATTTTGGAGGTAGCTGGGATATTCATCTTCCACTTGTTGAATTTTCATACAATAACAGCTACCATACCAGTATTCAATGCGCTCCATTTGAAGCACTTTATGGACGCAAGTGTAGATCACCTATCTGTTGGTCAGAAGTAGGTGAAAGTCAAATCATAGGCCCAGAATTCATTCAAGAAACAACTGATAAGATCGCACTCATTCAGGAACGAATCAAAGCTGCTCGCGATCGCCAAAAGAGTTATGCTGATAATCGTCGTAGACCACTCGAATTCCAAGTAGGTGATCGGGTAATGTTAAAAGTGTCACCTTGGAAAGTCATTTTCAGATTCGGAAAAAGAGGTAAACTTTCACCAAGATTTGTAGGGCCATTCAAAATTCTTGAAAGAATTGGATCCGTGGCCTACAGACTTGAGTTACCTTCTGAACTCAGTAACATTCACGATGTTTTTCATATATCTAATCTGAAAAAGTGCTTAACTGATGAATCATTGATCGTACCTCTCGAAGAGATTCATGTTGATGAAAAACTTCAGTTCAGTGAAGAACCAGTAGAGGTAATGGATCGAGAAATGAAAGTATTAAAACGTAGCCGCATACCAATCGTTAAAGTGCTATGGAACTCGCAACGTGGACCCGAATATACTTGGGAACGTGAAGATCAAATGAAATCAAAATATCCACATCTATTCTCATAAACGATTGTCATAATGTAAGTCTTCACTAAATTTCGGGACGAAATTTCTCTAACAGGAGGAGACTGTGACAGTTGCATACGAGAATTACGTCATCAATGACGTGAGCACATTTGATCGTTCTAGAAATCCACGTTGTTCTAATACTTGTAATTGTTACAGAGCGATAGTAGACGAGAAATGACGAACGTGGGCGAAAACCGTACTCAAAACGGAGTCCTGGATTGCCCGGAATCGAAAAACGAAAAAAATCTCCAAGTGTTGGACGAATGGGCTCGTCGCGGTACGCGGAAGTGGGCTTGAGGGTCCTCCGCGGTACGCGATGCTTGGAAAATATCGAAGATTCTCCCGAAAAACTTCGCGGTATGCGAAGCTCAAATTGGCCTCCCGCCGCGGTACGCGACGGGTGAGGCGGTGGAGAAATCTGATCCTTTTATCAGATTTTCATGCAAAAGAAGATTGTTCTTCTTCTTCTCGAACTGTTTCGACTACCAGGCGAAGAACACGAGCAGAACACCATCAAAACACCATCTTGAGGCCACCAGAAGTCACCAATCGTACCCGGGAACGTGTTTTCAAGTCCTGGTCGTCATTTTAACCGCAAATATCCGTCAGATTAGGTAATGATCCGTTTAAATCTTCTGGTTTAATTTTGATTGATTAGATCTTGATTTTGAACGTAATGACATAGTTAGGATTGTTGATTATTGCCTAGATAATGGCTAGGATTGATTATAAACAAAGAACACGAAGTTTTAACGGTTAAATCCTTGTTTTGATCCGTTATAATGCCCGGTTTGCATTAAACCATACCCATGATTATAATAGTTTAATCCATTTGATTATAACAATGTAGGTGATTAGTTGAGTTGATCCTTGAAATGCAAGGTTAAATCCAAGTGTTTCAAACTAATCACAACCATTAACATACTCATTGGAACGATTATCTGATGTTTATGATAACAGTCATATTAGTATGTTAAACATGGTTATTACACCTATTCTGATGCTACATTGTGATATTTCATGATAATTGGATAATCAATAACAAGGATTGATCATTCCTAAGCCACTAAATTATCTAGAAACTGTTACAGTATCATAATCAACAACATTAACTATTTGGTTAATCTGGGATTATTCTGATTAATCAAGAATGTCATCAACCTTGTATTAGGAATCGAACGCAATGTAGGTTCCTACATTATCATACATTGTATGATATAATACTAAATTAAGCAATTAAATACTTAATATCGGTTTGATGATTTACAAAGCAATGTCTTTGACATTGAACGTTCAGAAAGATCTAATCAGTAAACTAGAACATAAATAATTCATAAAATATAAATAAATGCAGAATCATCATATTATTACCAGCTTGTGTGATATTCTGCTACCACTGAATCATCAGGTGAGTTTCGTACAACCCCTTTTCTTCTTAATGTTTTATAAACATCGGGGTAACTCTGCAAACTGTTTTCTCAACATATGATATGAATCACTGATATCTGTGTGATTTCATGTGACTTTTGTGTGATTTCATTGGATTTTGCCGTTAGTAACTCTATCACAGTATCAAAAGTCCTCATCTCTTGAACTGTATCTAGTGAACCCATGTGGGGCCGAACAGGAATCATTGATAGTACTATTGGCTAACAACCCATCCGCTGGGAGGATTGCATCTCCCCTTGTGTGAATGTTTGGCACCTGTTTCCATAACAACTTTCTTAATGTTAGTGATAGACATTAAGATCATGAGGCACTAAGATATTTACCGACGGGTAGTATCTTCATGAACGTACAACTGTCCGAAAGGAACTAGATACGGGTCCCATGGTTATCCAGAACTGAACTTTTTGAGAATTTACATTTCATATCATATTGTTTAAATAAACTGTCGAACTCACCAGCTTTGTGCTGACGGTTTAAATTCAACATTTTTGCAGGACAACAGTGACGACTCGGTGAGGATGCACATCACTCTTTTGTAATTAAGGGATATTAGATTGTGTACTAAACTAAACTGTAATGTTGATGTATTTACGAAAACCTTGTAATATATTTATTTTAAGTAAATCTGTGTGTTGTGATATCGGTTCAAGTAAGTTACACCTCATCTCTGAGACATCACCACTATGCTTCCACAACCATCTCAGAGTATATAGTGACATCATCTCAGGTGACGAGAGGTGGGGGTGTGACACTACGAGTGCAGATTCAATGTCTGCAGTGGCTGAAATGGGAACTTCAAAGACTACAGTTGCTATTTTGAAGCCTACAGTCGTTGTTTTGAATGCTGAAATGGATAGTTCGAAGATTGCAGTTGGGAAGCAGACTGCTGATGCAGAAAGTTCAAGTGAAGATGATGATCTAATCATCATTACAAATGAAGATGTCAAAGATTGGTGAAGGCTTGATCCAATTATGTATTTGGTGGGGGGGGGGGGGTTGTTAGCCTTCATACATAAATTGGACAAGTAAATTGATTAGTGACTTAGTGGGTTAAATGGGTCAAGTTTAATATGTTATGTTTTTAGTTTTATTGGGCTTGAACTTATGTAAAATTGTCCAATACGTATTAGGTCAAAGTCAACAAGTTGGGGAAGTTAATTAACTGTAATAAACAGTTAATAAACTGTCTAATGACAGTTGATATATAACCGTCAAACTTGGGTGTATAAATAGGAGCCTATTGAGTCTGTAAATCATTTCATCATTCTCATTAATATCAGATTCAATTTGTGTTTTGTGTGATTCTCAATTTCCTTACTTATGTATCAATGGAACACAAGAAACCACCAGAGTGGTGTGCGATTAAACAGAAGAAGGCAAGGATTCCTGGGCTTCACTGTTTACCTGAAGATTTTGTAGCTTGGCCCACCATATTCTTTGGTAAAAAAATGCGTATGGTATATGAATTCAACCCATCTACCATATCACAGATTTAGAACACCTAAATCCAATCTAAAGCAGTGTTTTCAAACCCGGACCGGACCGGCCGGTCGGACAGGGATTCGGAGGGGTGAACAGTCCGGTTCTAGCTTCAAAACCGTTTTTGGGTGGACCGGCCGGTCGGACCGGCGAACCGGTGGTCGGACCGGAAACCCGGTGATTGAACCGGGTTTTTTAATTTTTAATTTTTTTTAATTTCTTTTATATTTTTTTGATTTTATATATATATATATATATATATATATATATTTATAAAATGTTTATAAAATCATCCGGTTCTTAAATCCGGTCCGACCGGTCGGACCACTGACCGGTAAGGAGACCGGTTCGATGTCCGGTCCGGTTATGAAAACATTGATCTAAAGTAACCTGCAATTACCCTCAGAAATGTATTCAATCACCCAAATTCTTCACCTCAGTTAAGGGTGTGTAAGAAATCGAAAAAAACTGACTCAATACCCAAAAATCAAAAAATCCAAACTGAATTTACCAAACTCAAATAGAAAACAACAAGTTTGGTGTAAGTCATTAGGGCTAAATTGGACACAAAGAGGGGAAACTGATCAAGAAAGAGGTATATATGGTTGATGATGTTGGTAGAGAGTTAAACCCTTTAATTGATACATGTATCTAGCCTTGTGGTAGCCCCTTGACTTCTCTTATGAGAGGTCTTGGGCTGAAGTCTCACCTAGAGCAAATATTGCTCTGTGTTAGTTGTAGGTTTCCTCCTGAACGGGTGGGTCAGGTCACCACGCTTTGTTATTCGAGCAAAAGGGTGATCTATTTGCCAGAGTGATCCCGGGTGACTAGGCGTTTGCTGTTAAAAAAAATGTATTTTGGTGCCAGTGTTAAAACAAAAAAAACGAGTAAAGAGAAATCTAATCAACACTTCTTGTCTTCTGCCTCCTCTTTTTCTCGTCTGAACTTTCATTAGTGGCGATGTGTTTCTTATTAACCATCTCATAACTCACTCCTTTTGCTTTGCCACTTGGTGGTGGAGCCTTTGGAGGAAACATGTCTCAAACCTAGACAACTGCTTAACCTTGTAGAAGCTTGCTAGTGCCTACAATCATACATACCTAAAAGCAACAAACCTAGAGTTGTTGATGAGCATTTGTTCTTGATTTCTGTTTGAGGAACCGCATGAGACGAACCGAAAAGATGTATGTGCAAAAATAGAGTAAACCTAAACCATTGAGAATCGAAAAAGAAGAAATAATAGAACATGAAGATCGGGAGCAAAGAAGATCAGAACTGTAAATCTATAAAACATTTCTACTCGTTAAAAGTATTTTTAATATATAGGTAATGTTTTATAAAAGAACTCTTGTGAGTGTATTATTTTTTTTCCTAACCCCCATGTACACATGCATGCCACCACCTCACTTCCACATGTTTTCCCCCTCCAATATTTGTTGTTGCTCAATGCTCGTGAGTCGTGACCCAACAATTCTCAAAACTCCATCATCTCATACATACGGCCGGTTCAATGGGCTAAGCAATCTAAGTAAGGGCTTAAGACCCCTAAAAATATAGGGCCCCAATTTTCTAAAAAAAAAATTATATGTATTAGGCTTTCTTAGTGGTTTTTTTTTTTTTCAATGAATGTGCATATAAAGAAAGGAAGGCTTTGAGGCTAAGGCTCAAGCCCAATGGACCAAAACCTTACGTTAGAGGTGTACAAAAAAACCGGACCCGGAACCGGAACCCGAACCGGTGGGTACGAATGGGTACGGTTTTTCAGACAAATTAGAACCGGAACCGAAACCGGTTCCACCTGAACCCGGCCAAAACCCGAACCGGAACTGGCCAAAACCCGAACCGGAACCGGTCAAAAACCGGTTCCGGTTAAAACCCGGAACTGGAACCGGAACCGGGGATTGACTTTGTTGACTGGAACTGGAACCGATTGGAACCGGAACCGGTTAAAAAAAAAACCCGATTTGTACACCTCTGTCTTACGTAACGCGGTAATGCTGAATTGCTGATCTAGGATTTCACAGGTCAATTGGTCAAAATTTCAAAACCACCGATTTAGAACCCTTTCTGGGAAGTCAATAGATGAACCAGAGTGCCAATGTGGAAGACGAGGAGCCAGGAGGTGAAATCGAGTGCCGAGAGGGAACTGTGGAAGAGGATGAGTCGGCTTCACACTCAAGCACTTCATGATTTAATCCACCGTCGGCTTCACTTTCGAAGCCATCCCCGCTTCACTCTCGACTTCTCTACAGTGTTCAAAGAACAATCGCTCTGCTTGTCTGCCGGAATCCAGAGTATTGGCCTGAGCAGGAAGTTCCCATCCACTGCACAAATAACAAGTTCCCATCCCTGATTTGTAGGAGACCTGGATGGCTGAAATCGTCTAAATTCAATCAAGCACAGTCAAATGATTTGAATCGAGGAGATGGGTCTGAATTTTTCAAACCCAGAAAGTGAATTTAATCAAGACTGGATTGCGGTAGTCAACTATGAAATTTGAAAGGAGGAGATTAATTCACACGAAATATTAGGTGGGTTTATATAAAGACGAAGAAGATACAGTGGCACACCAAATTCACCGAATGTCAAACAAGTGAACCAATTAGGGGGTTTTGATCTATGTGCGTTTGGAATCATGGAATGGGTGGAGTTGTGGTGTTGGACGGTGGTGCAGGTGGTGGTTGTGAGATTTGCAGAAATTGTGAGAAATTGCAGAAATATGTTAGTAATTGTTAATTTATTTACTGAATTATATCTTTACTTTATTTATTGAACTAGGATAAAACCTGTGTATTACACAGGTAAAATAAATAAATTTTAAAATTATTTATTTTAATTAACATAATATATAGTTTTCAAATATATTTTTTTAAGTAAATAAAGAATTTATCTATGGTGTAATCATATTATTTATTAAGTTTAATAAAATCATTAATATCTAATAGAAGAGATAATGTGTAAAAAAATCAAAATTTAATAAAAGATAACATATAATATTAAATAGGAGAGAGAGGCGGGAAAACCTACTTTTAGATAGTCTAAAAACTTGACATGTGTCATGCTAAAACATTTATTTATTATATAGTATAGATTTGGTTATTAGTATAGGATTATTGATAGTTGAACTCAGTGGCGGATCCAAGAATTTTTTTCAGTGGGTTCACTATTTTTAAACGTTTCAATTGAATAAAACCGGACAAAAAAATCGGGTCGGGTTGACGGTTTGGGTCTTGTAATGTTCATCACACAAAAATAGTGCGATATATTAAGTCAATGATTAAAATTAGAAACATCGTTATTAAAGAGTTCGGAAATACATAGTGCACTTTCGTTTAAGATTTCTGAGCTCTTGATCAAGCGGAAGTCAAGAGGGTCACACGCCCTCCGGGTCCAAGGTGGCGATCCCGCTGGCTAGTTAGCAAGCATGGGTCAAGGGGGCAGCACCCCTCGTAATGTTCGGGGCAACGCCCCGAAACCTAAAGGAATTTTGCTAAGTTTATGTGACCAAATTAACTTGATCCTAGGGTTTAACCACCAATAATTACCATTTTGCTTGCTAAGTTTATTTGACAAGAAAATGATTTTAACACGACTGAATGAAATCTAAGCATTGATTATCGAGATTTTTTTAACAAATTGTACTTACCTCAATCAGGTTGACAAATTGATATGAAAATTACATAAAGAATTCACTCTTAAAAATCTTTATAGGTTCACCTTACCTTTGGGGCAAAATCATACTCAGGATTCATCCCTAATATATTAATGGGTTCACCCTATTGTTAAACTCTTTCGACAAAAAAATTTCCTAATAATGAGTCAAAGCATGGTGGGTTCCCGTGCACCCACAAGCTTCAACGTAGATCCGCCCATGGTTGAACTTGAACTTGTGAGTCTAGGTTAGTTAATTACTTGTTAAATTATTTTGGTTTTTGGTAAATAGTTAATCTGTTTAAGGCTTTAATAGTTGACTAGTTAAGCTACTTTGTGTATTATCAGATTTTAAAACTTACAAGGTTTAGATGTTTAGCTCCGCCATATATAAACTTTTAGTTTATTATTACCGGTTCCAAGCCCGGATAAAAAGAGGAGGGATTTAACCGTAACCGTTAGTTAATAGCCTAATTTTATGATGTCATTCGATTTTTAAATCTAGTATGTTGACTAGTAAAAAACAACCGATTAATATCTGATCCGGTTTTAAAAAAATTAATAATTCGTAAGCACATTCCGTTTACAATAAATTGGTTTTTGTTAAAAATCTAGTAAAAAGTTATTAATTATTTGTTCCATACGGATTATTTTAAAAGCTATAAATCTGGATCTACCTTATACTAGTAGTCGCAACTCGCAAGATCCTTGAAACATGTTGCAATTTTTTATTAATTATTTAGATCGTTGACTTCAAGTTATAATTACTTTAAAAATTCAAGTCTTGTTTTTAATTTAGAAGATAATTCCAACAAACACGTACAAGCACACCATAATCTATATTCATTTTCTTAATCATCTAATTATTAGTTTTTAAAATTTCGAAAGGCGTTTGATCACCTAAGATCATAATACAAACAAATCATTTGTCTACTCAAAGAACATAGATAATGACCCGATTAGGGTTGTCAACGAACCGAACGTTCAGCGAACCGTTCGTGAACCGTTCGACGGAAAGTTCGTTTATGTTCGTTCGTTTAATAAACGAACAAACACGAACAATCCGTTCATTTAGTTAAATAAACGAACATGAACAGAGGTCGTGTTCGTTCATTTGTGTTCGTGAACGTTCGGTAACATGTTCGTTTACGACTTTACGTTCATTTATGTTCGCTTAAGTTATTTATTATATTTATTTATAAAAGGGATTGTTTATTTTTAATTTTTAGTTTAATACTATAATACTTAAGTTAATTTTAGTTTAATATTATAATATCTTAATTTATATATTTATAAATGATTATCTCCATTGCTTGAGATTAAAATTTTGATCTTTATTGTTTAAATAATATGTGTTCGTTAGCGTTCGTGAACAAGCTAAATTCCTTAATGAACGAACACGAACAAGAATTTTCATTCGGTAAGCATTTGTCAACCGTTCGTGAACAAGTTGAAAGTTAAACGAACGAATACGAACAAGGGTTCGTTCGTATTCGTTCGGTTCGTTTACATCCCTAGACCCGATCCACCCACGTAGAAAAAAACGGCAACCAGAAAAACCCTCTTTTAACCCATATCAAAACTTACTCCAGATATAATTTTAACGTATGACTATACTGCTATTCATTATGATTTAGATCGACTTCAAACCACCCATGCCTAGCTTCCGCACATGTATCATGTGTAGGCTATAAACGAACCGAGCGAACACAAACGAACCTTTGTTCGTGTTCGTTCGTTTAACTTTTAACTTGGTTACAAACGCTAACCGAACGAAAATTCTTGTTCGTGTTCGTTCATTAAGAAATTTAACTTGTTCAAAAATCCGAACAAACACATATTATTTAAAAATAAAATCAACATTCTTAATTTTAAGCATTACAGATAATTATTTATATAAACAAAAAAGTTATATATTATATTATTAAACTAAAACTAGCTTAAATATTATAGTATTAAACTAAAAATTAAAAAAAATAAAAATATACAACACATTTAATAAATAAATATAATAAATGAACATAACCGAACATAAACGAACACGTAACCGAATGTTCACGGACACAAATGAAAGAACACGACATTTGTTCATGTTCGTTCATTTAGCTAAACGAACGAAATTTCTTGTTCATGTTCGTTCCTTTATTAAACGAACGAATATAAACGAACTTTCCACCGAACTGTTCGCTCAACGTTTGGTTCATTTAGAGCCGTAATCAATAATCATGTGAACACTTCCTTATTTTTAAAACGAATGTATGGTAATAACAGTCTGGAATAGTTTTAATAACAGACTTTTAAATTTCTATATTCGCGTTCCCATTGGAGAGACGATGGATTATGCATAAAACATGGAAAGCAGCTGGTTTCGGTACTAATCGAACTTCATCTCAAAGCAATCTTCACTTCCATTGAACACAACAAAAAATAAAAACTAAAAAGACTTTCAAGCTACTTTCGTTGACTTCCTTCGTTGACGAAACCCAAAAAAAATATATTAAAAATCTATATCAATCCAACAAAGTCTCAAAAAGAAACCTTAATCTACCAATGAGGGAGCGCCTCAATGATACCCCATCATTCTTTTAAATGAGAGGTCATGGATTCAAAACCATTCCACATCGAAAAAGGGGACTAAGGGGGGTCAGGGGGTTTTCCTAGTGGGGTTTTCTTTTGGGTGGTTGTGATGGCTCATGGGAGGTTTAGATAAATAGACCTTGATGACATGGCCTGGAAACAGTGGACTCACACGATTGAGAATTTCGCCGTTCAATAAAATAAAAGGAAACCTTAACCAACAATAAATACAAAAAAATGTTTAAAAGCTTCAAGCTTAACTTCGTTCCGGGTCTTCGTTGTCTCGTTGAATAAACCCAAAAATAAATAAATGAACAAAAAAAATTACATAATTAAACCAAAAAAACATAAAAAAGAAAAGTTACAATAAAATTGTATAATAGTGTTCGAGGAATTAAAAAAATGCATATATGATAATTTAGAAGATACATCCAACACATACAACAGTTTATATTTATCATCACACACAACAATCTATATTTGTTTTAATCATTTAATTAATTATTCACTATGAACACCTATCGCCAGTTGGCATGTTTTCAATAGCTGACAACACGCCAAATTAATACCTACACCACTTAGTGAAATTTGAGGTTTTTTTTATGAACAGTTATATAAAATATTTGGAAAACAATGTCTCACATACATATAACCAAAAATGAGGAAAACAATGTTTCACGTAGCAACACCTGCGAAAGCTAATCCTAAAGTTCAAGAGTTATGGAATATTCGATAAAGAAACAAAAACAAAGATTTGTCACTTGAAAATAAAATTTTCAACAGTAAATTTTATTTAGCAGTTGTACTTGGATAATTATAGCACTGTTTTTAATAAGAGCACCTACATTTTATACAATAAAATTATCATAAGTTATAGTTAGCAGAATTTTATTTGGTTGAAAAGTAAATTAGATACGATTTCATTTTTAGTATTTAAATTATTTTACTTTTAGACATGTTCTTTGATAGATTGTTTGTTACATACTCTGCTTTTATGTTTATGTTATGCTTGGCTTATGCCAATAGTTTGTGAAAATTTGTATCACTTTTGAGCTGATGGTTTCTTTAAATGCAACATCCTTATCTTATTTTAACGGAGGTAAGCTTTGTCTTTATCTTACCTTCAGATTCTACTGATTCTTAGAACGTGATTGTCTATGTTTGTTTCTTTATTTGTTTAAATTATTTTAGTTTTAAATTAAAAAAAAAGGAGTCTTGAAAAGATTAAACAATTTGTGTAATTCGTTAGCGCACTCCGTTTACAATATATCGATCTTTTAAAAATCCAGCTGTAAAAATATGTTACTTATTTGTTCCATACGGATTATTGCACTATTGATCTGGATCTACCTTGTACTAGCCCTTGCAAGATTCTTGAAACATGTTGCAATTTTTTTATTAATTATTTATTGAGAGGCCCCGTTCTTGAGAGTCTCTCAGTTGGTTAAACATAAAAAACATAGCTCTTAAACCGTCGAATTCTCGAATACTTTAGCAGCGGAAATCATTACGTAACATTTAATCTTAACAGGAATGCCAGCTCTTGAATAGGTAGTCCTTATGCCATGCCACGACCATCATGTCCTTATCTTAACTTGCTCAACCTGACATGCATGCTAAAACAAGTCAGCTTTTGCTGGTGAGTTCTAAGTTAACTTATTATAAATGTCTTTCTGATGAGACATTGATTGTACCACTGGAGGAAATACAAGTAGACGAACAGTTACGATTCATTGAAGAACCAGCTGAAATCATGGACCGAGAGGTCAAACAACTTAAACAAAGCAAGATTCCGATAGTCAAAGTCCGGTGGAATTCAAGACGTGGTCCTGAATTCACATGGGAAAGAGAAGATCAAATGATGAAGAAGTATCCTCATCTGTTCAAAACGACAACTGCAGACACTGTGAAGACGCGTTAAATTTCGGGACGAAATTTCCTTCAACAAGGGGATGACGTGATGCTTCACACATCAACATTTCAGATTTCAAACTGTAAGCCAGATTTCAAACTGTAAGCACAAACACTTTATTCAATTGGTTTTGTTACAAACATTTGTGCTACATTACATTTTATGTGCTACATTTCATATGTTACATGTTATGGTAGTACATGCATGATTAGTTACACACATTTTGCTATGTGCGAGGTTACATAGTACAAACAGTTGCAAACACTTACTATGTGCAAGATTACACAGCACAGTATGATCAAACACAAACAGTCACAGTAAGGTGAACTAACTAGTGTACACGCAAACAGTTACATAGAACGATCACACTTATTTGTGATGTTGCAAACATTGGGTTTTGTGTGTGAGTACACACAAGCACACAGAATGATCAGACATCACACCAACACGTACAATTTGAACTCACAAGTAGTGTCCTAACTACTTCTAACATTTTACAATTTTCGGGACGAAAATTCCTTCAACAAGGGGATGATGTGACAATCCGACTTTTCGGGTTAACTCAGTTAACTGAAAACTATCAAAAATCGATTATCATATAAGGATTATATTGGGATTAGCTTAAAGTATTTAATTTTGACTTTCATAGTCAAAATTCGAATTTTGGATTCAATTAGGAATTGAAATCACTTTCAATAATCAACTATAGTGAATTAAAATATCTTAGATTACTCTATTATGGTTATAAGCATCTAATATATAAGGAGTATTGTGGGAATCAAACAAAAGTAAGATTTTGACTTTAAAAAGTCAAAATTCGAGTAAAGGATACAAGAAAATTCGGAATTAAGCAAAATTCGAGTTGTAACTGAACATTAATCCTCTCTAATTGTTATACTAAGGATTATAATTAATGATTAGCAGTTATGGTGCTTAATAATTTCGAATTTAACTCAAAGCTAGTCAAAAAGGTTGTAACCGTTCAAAGGAACATCAAATTCACACAAATGGATCCAAATTCGCGAAATTGATCATCCAGAAACCTTAGTCGGCACCCTTAGGATCTTTCACACACGAGAATTCAAGACCAGAAGCGTCGGGAGAAGAACTCGAGTTTGGAGTGGCCGAAACTAGGGCTTGTGATCGAATTACATCAATCGGACATCAAAAAAGGTAACAAATCTCTCTTACACATTCTAAAATAACCGATTAAGAGAAAACCCATCTCAATTTCGGCTGTTAACATCGAAAGATAGGATTTCTAATTCTAGGGCTTATCCTAGAACACGTTTTGGGGGTTTCTATCTGAACGAATTCAAAAATCAAATCAAACTACATACACAGTTTCGCAACATCATTTTAAATGAAAAACCCATGATAATTTTAGTTAATTATATCGAATTATATGCGATCAAGTTTTAGGGTTCTTATAGTAAACCGTTTTGGGGGTTTAGACTAAAACGCGTTTTGTAATCAAATTAAATAACATAGGTAGTTTCAGAGGGTTCCGATCAAGCAAACTACTATGTTAATTTTATATACAAGCATCGAATTACATGAATTCCATTGCTAGGGTTTCTTAAGAAAAAAATTTAGGGGTTCATGGTTCGAATGAGTAAATGATCAGACTCAATTTTACAGATAGATTCGAAATGATGATTTTAATGAGATACCCATGTTAATTTTATATTACAACCGAGAATCAAACAATTTCGAATTCTAGGGTTTGTAAGTTAGAATGAATTAGGGATTTCGAATTAATTGAACTTAATAATTGAATTAAACTACACAGGTAGTCTCGTTTTGATCTTAGGATGAAAAACCCTTTGAATTCGGGGCTTGATGAGTTCGAATTTGATTCAATTGACTCGGGAGGTTTGTTGTTCGAAACCGAACCAATTAGGGACTGATTCGAGGGGTTATTTCGAAACACTGAGTAAATTAAAATCAACCATGAATGCGCCTGGATCTGTGGAACCATCAACCATTGAATCGTGGGTCAATTGGGAATCATTTGTTCGGTTAGTAAAACAAAGGGAACTGCGGGTTTCATAAGTTAAAACAAATTGAAATGAAGTTCTGTTACAAAAATTAGAGGTAGATCAGTTGGTCTGGGCGTGAGGTTCATGAATGAAAGGTCGGGGGTTCGAACCTTGGTCCACCGGTTTTTGAAACTAAAACCATTTTTAGTGTTTCAATCATAACTCACTCGTTCTAACTCCGTTTCGACCCGTTCAAGTTGCGTTGGAACCGTAACGAGATCCCGAACAAAAATAAAATGATAAAATTTATATTTTAACCCGAAAACGTAATCGCGTATAATTACATTTGTTTAAATAAAATCATAAACGACTATGTGATTTTATTAAACGACTTTAAAGTCACGCGTATTTAATTGTGCACGATTCTAACTATCTAACATACGTGTGTTGACACGTATGTGATTTCAAGCACAAAACGACATCCCGAATAACACTAAGTTATTGTTAAAACACAGGTTCTTCGTAGAGGACTTTCTACGCGATTTCACGTGTTTGATCATTCTATTCACAATCAAAGGTGCATACACGGCCCCTTTTCTTATTTTAACTGTTTTGAGGGAGAAAACATGTGCAACAAACATTTTAGATACATATCACTTGCATGAGTTAGCTGTTTACATTAAGTGCAAACATAGCATTACAAGTCCTTACATTTCGAACCGTTTAGTTTGCCGTAGTGCAAAGCGTGGTAGTTGGAAATAGATCTATTAGGTTTGACAAACCTCACTTGGTAGATGGGATCTACGCAAGTGTTTGACTAGCCAATTCACATTACTATTGTTTGTGCTAGACAATAGTGGCAAGGCAAAACATGCGATAGCATGCAACAGTCAGCTTCGGTGTCAACCACTTATGTAAATAGTATAAATGACTAGTTATCATGACTATGCATGTGTGATTATGTTATCTGCAAACATTTTGTTCAAACAGTTGTTTCAAACATTTGTGAATACTTAAACCTGTGTATGCACCAACCTTTGTGTTGACTTGATTTACATGTTTTCTCAGGACGCTAAGGTACACAAGCAAACAAGCATGGACTAGGAGATCGAGTTGCATGCACATTTTACATTTCAGTTATTTGGATTTAGAACATTTGAAACTTTGCATTGTAATTTACAGTTTTCAAATTGTTATGGTTGTTTATGTTTTAAAAACGTTTCCGCAACGCTAAAACTTTGATATTATAGTTTTAGACCAAAATATGTTTTGAAAATCATATAGAGGTCTTCGTTATGTCTAATGATCTGAGATCCTGGTTTGTCACGTCCCAAACGGTATGATCCCGTTAGTTGAAAATTGGGGGTGTGACAGATTGGTATCAGAGACATTGGTTATAGCGAACTAGGTTTGCATTAGTAGACTTAGACTATAACTGTTAGACGTTAGACACTTGTTTACACAACTGCTTTTGCCTAGTATTTACATATGGTCTTATGTAACAGATATGGCAACACCGTCACCACTGCACGTGATCGTACTAGATGACGAGGAGCCGATAGCTCCAGCATTTCAGGATCATGAGGATGATCCGGAGGAGGATCCTGTCGAGGACCCGGAGGAGGACGACACAGAGGAGGATCCTGAGGAGGATCCACAGGAGGATCCTGAGGATGACCCACAGGAGGAGCCACAGAGAGACCCAGAGAAAGCACCTGTGGAGGATTCCACCGAGGAGTCTTCATATCGTATGCCACCCAGGTTTTGTGCCTGTAAGAGGCCACGATTTGAGTCAGATGATATCGCCCGATTGACATGGGAGTCAAAGTGGGCGAATGATCGGATTGAGCACATGGCACAGGAGCTTCGGGATGTAAACGCCCGATACGCAGAGCTTCGTAGTGTGGTTCAGGGGATGGAGTCACACATTGTACATCTGACTACCCGAGTGCAGGAGGAGGAGCGCCGAGCCGACATTGCGGAGGGGAGGTTGATTGCACTAGAAGAGCAATTTGTATCTGAGGCTGAAGAGGACGAGGAGGAGGAGGAGATACCAGCACAGGATGTTGATTCTGATGCTGACTCCACTATTGAGGATGCTTGACTTTCTTTATTTTGTTTAAACTTATTAGGGGCGGGTTGTGTCCCTACATTAGATGTTTGAGAAACTTATGTTTTGATTTTGAAAGTATTGTACTCAAATCAGATTATTATCTATTGAAAACTATTACTTATTGCCAACAGTTGTGTTGATTCCTACATTACATGTTTGTTGTTTGTTGTATTGTTTACACGTTTCACATTGGACTTTGATAACACTCTAACATTTCTTTTAACTAGGAAGATAATGGCCGGGGAGAACATTCACATGACAGTTGCTGAGCTCAATGAGCTGATTAACAACAAGGTCGCGGAGGCTATCGCGAACTACACTCAGACACACACTACAGGGCCACATGGTCCAGCAGGGGGATTGGTGAACCCACAGGCGTGCACGTTCAAGATGTTCTTGGACTGTAAGCCACACAACTTCAAAGGATCGGAAAGAGCCATTGGACTCCTACGATGGATTGAGAAAGCCGAATCAGTGTTTGAAATATGTAACTGTCCTGATGAGAATAAGGTCAAGTATGCTACGGGTAAGTTGGAGGGTCCAGCATTGACCTGGTGGAACTCCAATGTTCAGACTCTGGGATTGAGTGAGGCCAATGCCCTAACATGGAATGGATTCAAAACCTTACTGCAAGAGGAGTACTGTCCTCGCAGTGAAATGCAGAAACTGGAGGAGGAGTATTGGCATCTCAAGATGGAGGGGTCAAACATCGAGGAGTACACGACTCGGTCACATGAACTGGCCAGACTCCTACCTCACATGGCTACTCCAGCAAGCAAGTGGATAGAGAGGTACATCGGGGGATTAGTGCCTCAGATCCAAGGATTGGTTACTTCTGCAAATCCCACAACGATTCAACAAGCTGTTCGACTAGCGCACCAACTGACTGACCAGGCAGTTTTACAAGGAACTCTGCCTAAACGAACATCAGCTACTAAGGTGGGAGACCACAAGAGGAAGTAGGAAAGCAGCAACACCAAGAATTTCAACCAACAGCCGTTTCAGCAGAACCGAAAGCAGGATTCACACAAGTCTTACCACAATTCGAACAATGGTCAGCAATCATCATCATCAGGGGGGTATATTGGTAAACACCCAAAGTGCAACAAGTGTGGATTTCATCATGCTGGGAATCAGTGTGATAAGTTTAGGTGTCAATGGTGTGGCAAAGGAGGGCATGCAGCTAAGGATTGCCGCGGAGAACTGCAAAACAATTCCAACAATCAGAACAACAACCAGAACAACGCACAGAAGGGTTGTTTTGAGTGTGGTAAGCCAGGACACTTCAAAAAGGATTGCCCACAACTTAAGAAAGGCGGGACTAATGATGCAAGTGGCAACGGCAATGGCACCAATAACAACAACAATAACAACAACAATGGTGCTAGGGGCAGGGCGTTTGTGATTGGAGGACGACAGGCACAGGAGGATCCCAACATTGTCACGAGTACGTTCCTCTTGAATAATCACTATGCCTCTATGCTATTTGATACTGGTGCAGACCGGAGTTTTGTATCTAGTTCATTTTCTAAGTTGCTAAATGTTAGTCCTACTGCCTTAGAAAACCCATACACTGTAGAAGTAGCTGATGGCAAGTTAATTGTAGTGGAACATATCCATAAGGGATGTATCCTTGATTTGATGGGTCAAACATTGGAAATTGATCTTATGCCTATCACTTTAGGCAGTTTTGATGTAGTCATTGGCATGGACTGGTTGTCCAAACACCAGGCTGAAATAGTATGCCATGAAAAGATCGTTCGTATACCTCTTTCGCATGGAGAGACATTGTATGTACAAGGTGAAAAGAGTAGTACGCCACTGCGTCTCATATCTTGTATGAAAGCCCACAAATGTTTGCGTAAAGGTCATACAACAGTTATAGCACTTATAACTGAAAAGCCGGTAGCTGAGAAGAAGATTGAAGACATCCCAGTAGTTTGTGAATTTCCTGAAGTATTTCCAGAAGACTTACCGGGATTACCGCCTATCAGACAGGTGGAATTCCGAATCGACCTTACACCAGATGCAGCACCGATAGCTAGGGCGCCTTATCGACTTGCACCATCTGAGATGCAAGAGTTATCTACACAACTGCAAGAGTTGTTGGATAAGGGCTTCACACGACCTAGTTTTTCACCTTGAGGAGCTCCAGTCTTATTTGTCAAGAAAAAGGACGGGACTTTCCGTATGTGTATCGATTACCGGGAACTTAACAAAGTTACCATTAAAAACCGGTATCCGTTACCTCGGATTGACGATCTGTTTGATCAGTTGCAAGGTTCGAGTTACTACTCGAAGATTGATCTCAGATCGGGTTACCATCAACTCAGAGTACAGGAAGAAGATATCCCAAAGACAGACTTCAGAACGCGCTATGGCCATTATGAGTTCTTGGTCATGCCATTTGGGTTGACAAACGCTCCAGCAGTATTCATGGATCTCATGAATCGTGTTTGTAAACCTTATCTTGATAAGTTTGTCATTGTTTTCATTGATGACATTCTCATCTATTCCCAGACTGAGGAGGAGCACACTGAACATCTTCGATTGCTGTTGGAATTACTGAAACAAGAACAATTGTACGCTAAGTTTTCGAAATGTGACTTCTGGATGCGGGAAGTACAATTCTTGGGTCATATAGTCAATGAAAAGGGCATATATGTTGATCCAGCAAAAATTGAGGCGATTAAGAATTGGGAAGCACCAAAGACCCCTACTGAGGTACGAAAATTCCTTGGTTTGGCGGGTTATTACCGACGATTCATTGAGGGTTTCTCAAAGATCGCTCAACCACTTACAGCTCTTACGCACAAGGGAACGAAGTATAACTGGACGGATAAACAGGAAGCTGCATTCCAGTTATTGAAACAGAAACTCTGCAGTGCACCGATTCTGTCCTTACCGGAAGGGACAGAAGACTTTGTGGTGTACTGTGACGCATCTGCACAGGGTTTGGGATGTGTGTTGATGCAACGGGATAAAGTGATTGCTTACGCTTCAAGGCAGCTACGACCACACGAAAAGAATTACACTACTCACGACTTGGAATTAGGAGCAGTGGTTTTTGCTTTGAAAATTTGGAGGCATTACTTATATGGAACCAAGTGTACCATTTACACTGATCATAAGAGTTTGCAACATATCTTTGATCAAAAGGAACTTAATATGAGACAGCGACGATGGGTCGAGTTGTTGAACGACTACGAATGCGCAATCAAGTATCATCCGGGAAAAGCTAATGTGGTAGCTGACGCTCTAAGCATAAAAGACACAACAGGAACAAGACGGGTTCGCGCACTTATGATGACGATACATACTGACTTACCTGACAAGGTACGCAGTGCTCAGCTTGAAGCCTTAAAAAAGGATAAATTGGTACAAGAATCCTTACGAGGGATGGAAACACAATTGGATGTCAAGCCTGATGGAATTCGTTATTTCATTAATCGAATATGGATACCTTTGCGTGGTGGTTTAAGGGAACTCGTGATGGATGAAGCGCACAAGTCTAGATATTCAGTCCATCCGGGATCAGATAAGATGTATCATGACTTAAAGGCACTGTATTGGTGGCCTCACATGAAAGCCGACATTGCTAGGTATGTTAGCAAATGTTTGACTTATTCTAAAGTCAAAGTGGAATATCAGAAACCATCTGGTTTACTGCAACAACCAGAAATACCGATGTGGAAATGGGAACACATTTCGATGGACTTCATTACTAAGTTACCCCGTACACCGAGTGGTTGTGATACGATATGGGTAATTGTCGATCGATTAACGAAATCTGCACATTTCTTAGCAATCAAGGAAACCGACAAGATGGAGAAACTGACTCGTATTTTACATCAAGGAAGTGGTAGCACGACATGGTGTGCCAATTTCCATCATATCAGATCGGGACGCTCGATTCACTTCAAACTTTTGGAAATCACTTCATAAGTCATTGGGAACTCGTTTGGATATGAGTACCGCATATCATCCACAGACCGACGGTCAGCGTGAACGTACGATTCAAACGCTCGAGGATATGTTACGGGCTTGTGTAATTGATTTTGGTGACAGTTGGGAAAATCACTTACCATTAGTGGAATTCTCGTATAACAATAGTTATCATACAAGCATTCAGGCAGCACCGTTTGAAGCATTGTATGGTCGTAAATGTCGTTCACCAGTTTGTTGGGCTGAAATTGGTGACAGTCAGATTACAGGTCCTGAACTAGTACATGAAACGACAGAGAAGATAGTTCAAATCCGGAACCGTATGGCAGCGGCTCGGGATCGACAGAAGAGTTACGCTGACAAACGTCGTAAGCCATTGGAATTTCAAGTAGGAGACCGAGTTCTTCTAAAGGTATCACCTTGGAAAGGTGCGATACGATTCGGTAAGCGCGGAAAGCTTAGTCCACGCTATGTAGGACCTTTTGAGATCCTGAAAAGGATTGGTCCGGTTGCGTATCAACTCAAGTTACCGGATGAACTCAGTGGAGTTCATGATGTCTTTCACGTATCGAACTTAAAGAAATGTCTTTCTGATGAGACATTGATTGTACCACTGGAGGAAATACAAGTAGACGAACAGTTACGATTCATTGAAGAACCAGCTGAAATCATGGACCGAGAGGTCAAACAACTTAAACAAAGCAAGATTCCGATAGTCAAAGTCCGGTGGAATTCAGGACGTGGTCCTGAATTCACATGGGAAAGAGAAGATCAAATGATGAAGAAGTATCCTCATCTGTTCAAAACGACAACTGCAGACACTGTGAAGACGCGTTAAATTTCGGGACGAAATTTCCTTCAACAAGGGGATGACGTGATGCTTCACACATCAACATTTCAGATTTCAAACTGTAAGCCAGATTTCAAACTGTAAGCACAAACACTTTATTCAATTGGTTTTGTTACAAACATTTGTGCTACATTACATTTTATGTGCTACATTTCATATGTTACATGTTATGGTAGTACATGCATGATTAGTTACACACATTTTGCTATGTGCGAGGTTACATAGTACAAACAGTTGCAAACACTTACTATGTGCAAGATTACACAGCACAGTATGATCAAACACAAACAGTCACAGTTAGGTGAACTAACTAGTGTACACGCAAACAGTTACATAGAACGATCACACTTATTTGTGATGTTGCAAACATTGGGTTTTGTGTGTGAGTACACACAAGCACACAGAATGATCAGACATCACACCAACACGTACAATTTGAACTCACAAGTAGTGTCCTAACTACTTCTAACATTTTACAATTTTCGAGACGAAAATTCCTTCAACAAGGGGATGATGTGACAATCCGACTTTTCGGGTTAACTCAGTTAACTGAAAACTATCAAAAATCGATTATCATATAAGGATTATATTGGGATTAGCTTAAAGTATTTAATTTTGACTTTCATAGTCAAAATTCGAATTTTGGATTCAATTAGGAATTGAAATCACTTTCAATAATCAACTATAGTGAATTAAAATATCTTAGATTACTCTATTATGGTTATAAGCATCTAATATATAAGGAGTATTGTGGGAATCAAACAAAAGTAAGATTTTGACTTTAAAAAGTCAAAATTCGAGTAAAGGATACAAGAAAATTCGGAATTAAGCAAAATTCGAGTTGTAACTGAACATTAATCCTCTCTAATTGTTATACTAAGGATTATAATTAATGATTAGCAGTTATGGTGCTTAATAATTTCGAATTTAACTCAAAGCTACTCAAGAAGGTTGTAACCGTTCAAAGGAACATCAAATTCACACAAATGGATCCAAATTCGCGAAATTGATCATCCAGAAACCTTAGTCGGCACCCTTAGGATCTTTCACACACGAGAATTCAAGACCAGAAGCGTCGGGAGAAGAACTCGAGTTTGGAGTGGCCGAAACTAGGGCTTGTGATCGAATTACATCAATCGGACATCAAAAAAGGTAACAAATCTCTCTTACACATTCTAAAATAACCGATTAAGAGAAAACCCATCTCAATTTCGGCTGTTAACATCGAAAGATAGGATTTCTAATTCTAGGGCTTATCCTAGAACACGTTTTGGGGGTTTCTATCTGAACGAATTCAAAAATCAAATCAAACTACATACACAGTTTCGCAACATCATTTTAAATGAAAAACCCATGATAATTTTAGTTAATTATATCGAATTATATGCGATCAAGTTTTAGGGTTCTTATAGTAAACCGTTTTGGGGGTTTAGACTAAAACGCGTTTTGTAATCAAATTAAATAACATAGGTAGTTTCAGAGGGTTCCGATCAAGCAAACTACTATGTTAATTTTATATACAAGCATCGAATTACATGAATTCCATTTCTAGGGTTTCTTAAGAAAAAAATTTAGGGGTTCATGGTTCGAATGAGTAAATGATCAGACTCAATTTTACAGATAGATTCGAAATGATGATTTTAATGAGATACCCATGTTAATTTTATATTACAACCGAGAATCAAACAATTTCGAATTCTAGGGTTTGTAAGTTAGAATGAATTAGGGATTTCGAATTAATTGAACTTAATAATTGAATTAAACTACACAGGTAGTCTCGTTTTGATCTTAGGATGAAAAACCCTATGAATTCGGGGCTTGATGAGTTCGAATTTGATTCAATTGACTCGGGAGGTTTGTTGTTCGAAACCGAACCAATTAGGGACTGATTCGAGGGGTTATTTCGAAACACTGAGTAAATTAAAATCAACCATGAATGCGCCTGGATCTGTGGAACCATAACCCTATGGTTTCAGGCTCGTTGGTGATTGAATCGTGGGTCAATTGGGAATCATTTGTTCGGTTAGTAAAACAAAGGGAACTGCGGGTTTCATAAGTTAAAACAAATTGAAATGAAGTTCTGTTACAAAAATTAGAGGTAGATCAGTTGGTCTGGGCGTGAGGTTCATGAATGAAAGGTCGGGGGTTCGAACCTTGGTCCACCGGTTTTTGAAACTAAAACCATTTTTAGTGTTTCAATCATAACTCACTCGTTCTAACTCCGTTTCGACCCGTTCAAGTTGCGTTGGAACCGTAACGAGATCCCGAACAAAAATAAAATGATAAAATTTATATTTTAACCCGAAAACGTAATCGCGTATAATTACATTTGTTTAAATAAAATCATTAACGACTATGTGATTTTATTAAACGACTTTAAAGTCACGCGTATTTAATTGTGCACGATTCTAACTATCTAACATACGTGTGTTGACACGTATGTGATTTCAAGCACAAAACGACATCCCGAATAACACTAAGTTATTGTTAAAACACAGGTTCTTCGTAGAGGACTTTCTACGCGATTTCACGTGTTTGATCATTCTATTCACAATCAAAGGTACGTACACGGCCCCTTTTCTTATTTTAACTGTTTTGGGGGAGAAAACATGTGCAACAAACATTTTAGATACATATCACTTGCATGAGTTAGCTGTTTACATTAAGTGCAAACATAGCATTACAAGTCCTTACGTTTCGAACCGTTTAGTTTGCCGTAGTGCAAAGCGTGGTAGTTGGAAATAGATCTATTAGGTTTGACAAACCTCACTTGGTAGATGGGATCTACGCAAGTGTTTGACTAGCCAATTCACATTACTATTGTTTGTGCTAGACAATAGTGGCAAGGCAAAACATGCGATAGCATGCAACAGTCAGCTTCGGTGTCGACCACTTATGTAAATAGTATAAATGACTAGCTATCATGACTATGCATGTGTGATTATGTTATCTGCAAACATTTTGTTCAAACAGTTGTTTCAAACATTTGTGAATACTTAAACCTGTGTATGCACCAACCTTTGTGTTGACTTGATTTACATGTTTTCTCAGGACGCTAAGGTACACAAGCAAACAAGCATGGACTAGGAGATCGAGTCGCATGCACATTTTACATTTCAGTTATTTGGATTTAGAACATTTGAAACTTTGCATTGTAATTTACAGTTTTCAAATTGTTATGGTTGTTTATGTTTTAAAAACGTTTCCGCAACGCTAAAACTTTGATATTACAGTTTTAGACCAAAATATGTTTTGAAAATCATATAGAGGTCTTCGTTATGTCTAATGATCTGAGATCCTGGTTTGTCACGTCCCAAACGGTATGATCCCGTTAGTTGAAAATTGGGGGTGTGACACATACTTTACATTACTTGCTCGGCTTAGACAAGCGTATTCTCTTATTTAATTAATTCGTCTTAGGCGTTGCTAAACTTACTGGTTGAATCTTTCTGAATATCCAATGTCAAAGACACTGCCTTGATAGTCATCAAATTGGTATTAGATTTTTAACTATTTATGTCAATGTCATATCATACAAGGTATGATAATGTAGGAACCTATACTGATTCAGGTTCCTAATAATAGGTTGATGACCCACTTGATTAGTCAGAATAATCTCGGATTAATCAAATAGTTAATGTTGTTGATTATGATGTGGAAACATTTTCCTAGACAGATTAATGGCTTATAAATGATCAATCCTTGTTATTGATTACCCATGTGTCAGGAAATACCACAACGTAGTATTAGAATAGGTTTAACAACCATATTTAACATACTAATCTGCATGTTATCATAAACATCAAATACTCGTTCCAGTGAGTATGTTAAACATGGTGATTAGTTTAAAACACTTGGATTTAACCTTGCATCTCAAGGATTAACCAAACTCATCACCTACGTTGTCATAATCAAATTGCTTGAACCACTATAACCATTGTTATGATTCCATGCAAACCGGGCATTACAACGGCTTAAAACAAGGATTTACCCGTTAACAATTCGAGTTATTCGTTTATAATCAATCATAGCCATCATCTAGGCAATAATCAACAACCCTAACTATATCCTTACGTTCAGAAACAAGATTTAATCAATCATTATTAATCTAGAAGGTTAAAATGAACCGTTACCTAGTCAAACGGAGTTCTGCGAGTAAAAAGATGATCCAGACTTGCAGAAACGTTCCCTGGTGCGATCCACTTGATCAAAAGGCTTTAAAATTGAAGGTTTGATGGATTGGAGGCTGATTTTTCGTGTGTGGTGGATGGGATCGTTGAATGGAAGGATAAGGATTGCATCTTCTAGACAAAACTGACTTTTTAAGCCATTTATCCGACTTGCTGACGTCAGGCGCATCGCCCCACGCCAGACGGTGAGATGGGGCGTTCCGCGCGGGTGGTAGAAATTCAGATTCTTCGTTTCGCGATTCCGGACAATCCGTAACTCCGTTTCGCGCACGGTTTTCGCCCACGTTCACCATTTCTCACGTACTATCATCTTGTAAAGGTTTCGATGGTCAACTCAAAGTGGATTCTAAGCACGATCAAATGTGCTAAATCTTCGGCTGTTACATTTATACTTCTTGACTTCAAGTTATTTTAAAATTTGTGTTGGTTATTTACACACTCAACATTTTTATTTATAATTTATCACTGATAATATATGCCTCGTATATAGGCCATACGAGACGTATAACCCTTTTGACACCACTGATTCGACAATGATTGGTCTCGTATATACGAGACGTATAGGAGTCCGATCATTAACACAAAGAAATTCTGACAAATGATAATTGCCCTCATATACGCCTCGTATAAGTATAGAGGGTGTGGACGGTGTGAGATGGGTGTGAGAATAACCAGTTGCCTATAACGTAATGCCCTTGACTTCTCAATTAGAGGTCTTGTGTTTAAATTCGAGCCGAGACATATTTGTTAATGTAGGGTCAGAAGGTTTACCATTTTAATCATCTAATTATTTTCTTTTATTTTGTACAACAAATGTTTGGTCATCTAAGATCATGCTAATAAATTGATCACTCTTATACTTCAAAAATAAAACATAATGACCTAACCTACCCAAACAAAAAAAATCCACCACTGGAAAAAAAAAAAAAAAAAACAAACTTAATGCATGTCAAAAAAAAGTAAAAACTGACTCTAAACATGACTTTGTTTCTTTTAAAAGGTCATGTTATGCATTATGTCGCAGATTGACTTCAACCCATGTGAACACCAACTTTTATAAAATGAATGTCTGGTAATAACAGTCTGGAATAATTTATTTTAAACAAAAAAAACGTATTTAATTTCTATATTCGCGTTACCGTTGGAGAGATGGTGGGTTGTGCATAAAACATGGAAAGCAGGTTCACAAAGTTTCATCAAGTGTTTTCATTGCCACAGACCACATATCCACTGCTTCAATCATTCAACAGCAACAACCATTTCATCCCTCACTACCTGCCACCGCTTCTTCTATCAGATCAACGGCAGTCCTGTGGTTGTAACCAAACCATAACACGTGATTTGAACTATGCCTTAAGTTATAGACTGACCCATGACTTGAAACATGACGCAACCATATTCGAACCATGATCTGATCCGAGTCTAAACCATGAACCATGAAATGATCTGTCTATTAATTATATTTTATTCATTTGTCTTTTCTTTTTACCATAAAACAATGATTGATTTTATTTTAACATGATAACCAAATAATACAATAGAATAACAATAAATTATTTTATTCTCACATTCATTTATTCTCTTATCTATTCTAGTTTTTTATTTATTTTACTAGCCTAGAATCCCATGTATTACACGGGTTGGCCGGTTGGGTAGTAAAAAAAACATAAAACTTTTAAATGTATATATATAATCAAAAATGAGATAATCTTTTAGAAAGAAAAATCGTACAAGTAAAAATCATTTAATACAAGAATTAGAGTTTGTGTTTAATTTATTGAAAACGTAAAATAAGGGGTTTCAAATTGGGTATAAAATGATTAATGTAAAAATTAGTTTTGGGGTTAAGTAATAGGCGGGAAAATGAAAATTTTGGGATGCTAAAAACTTGACAATTGTCCTCTAAATATACTCGTTTATTAGTTTAGAGAGATTATACGTACTAGTACCAAACAAACCTAAAAATTGTTATAGATTACGTTTTCCGTGCATAAAAGTTACATGGACAGACATAGTAAAAGAAATGTGAAAGTTTTAATTATTATTGTTATTATATATATAGGTAGAGGATCAAATGTTAACCCACTCTTATTGCGGTAACCCGTATAATTCCGCCAAGATCAATTCAAATCTTTGTTTTCTTTTTTTAAATATCATT
The DNA here is from genome assembly GCA_009363875.1 of Mikania micrantha. NCBI lineage: Eukaryota > Viridiplantae > Streptophyta > Magnoliopsida > Asterales > Asteraceae > Mikania > Mikania micrantha. The sequence continues at coordinate 96,173,084 of CM018680.1, forward strand.
ATTACACATAAACAATACTTTCTTCTTTTATGCGTATATGTAAATTTATTGTCGTTTAAGATTTAAAAGAAGTGTAAGTTTTGGTTACATTTCGTAATGTAAATTGTTAATTTATTTTTGAGATGCCATTAATTTCTTCTATTTCATTCTTCTTATTTCCTTTTAAAGTAAATATAAAAAATCTTAATTACATAAAGAGTAGGTTACGGTTTTAGCTCTTATGGTTTATGTGTTTTAAATATTTTTGATTATTAACAAAGTTAAGTAGGGTCTTAGAAGGGTAATGTTTCAAAGTAAGTTATACATTATTCGACTCGTATTCTTAAACTGATCAAAAGCCCTAAAAGATCCGTTTGAAATTCGAAAAAAGTTAGCGGCGTTAACTGTTTTTTAACGGATGCCCCGTAAAAAATTTGTGAAAGTAGACACCATTATTGGTGATTTTCAAAGTTTGGACCAATAGCGGCCAATTCATAAAATTTTCGATTATTAAAATCAAATTTGCTACTAAATAACAACAAATTCTTTAATATATAAAAACAATAACAAAAAAAACACGAAATGAGATAAAACGTAAAATACAATGAATACATATACCACAATAACATGAATGTAAACCACAATATTAAATATATGTTACACAATGACTTGAACGTAAAATATAATGACCAAAATGTAATCATGAAAAAGTTAAGATAATGTTTTTTTCCCAAAATTATAAGTTTTGGACAACATAGTGGTAAAATTACACAATTGTGTACTTTTAACATTTAAAACATAAAAATTAAATTACAACTTATTTAATGCATAAATAACATTGACAAAATAACACAAATGAGTTAAAATATTAAATACAATGTTAAAAACATATTACCGAATGACGAAGCACATATTGCACAATGACATGAATTATAAAACATAATGACCAAATACCCTTTTGTGACACCCCGTAATTTCCAGGTCAGCTTCTGATTTAATTAAATGTTTATTTGATTGATATTTGTACACGTTGCACTAGAATTAGTTTAATTTAGTGTGACACGTGGCATGATAGTATGAACACTGACACAAACACGATAATTCGGTGAATTATCGCAGCACGCACACATGTGTCTAAGAAAAACACGAACGTTGGTGAACGTTTAGCACATCGTGTAACAAAACACTAGAAACCTCACAAAACGCTCAAACATTGAACTTGGAAGTTCAAAAGAGGTCGAACGATAGTCCGTAAGCGTGAAAACGGTGACGAACGGATCAAACCATGAGAATTGGGCCTATTGGGCTCCTCTGGGACCCGTCGCGGTACGCGATGGCCCTCAAGGAACCCCATGGCGGTACGCGAAGGAATGCAGGGGAATTTGAATCCCGAAATCCATCGCGGTACGCAGAGAGCATCTGGGAGCTTCTCGGCGGTACGCGACGCCGTCCAGTCGACAAATCTTTATAAAACCATGACCATTATGCCTAATCTATCATTTCTAATCATAATCTCCGGCTGAATACGCAACTACTCGACCTTCTTCCTCCTCTAACCCATGTTACATCCCCTTTTCACCATTGGAAGCCATTGAAGAACATATTGGAAGCTCAAGACTTGGAGATTTGAGTCCTTTCACTCACAAGGAAGCTTAAAACCAACACCACCTCTCTCTTTCTGTCGAACCCAACGATCCAGAAGGCTGAGGAACTGATTGTCCATCATCCTTGGTGTTCTTGAAGCTTTAGAAGGTAGCCTTACCTCCCTTGTAGCCTAAGAACACTATTACACATTTACACACACATGCAATGCATAAAACTCACATGCAAACACTATGGCACCACATGCACGAATTTTCTATGATTTGAATCTGGGTTTATTGCTATCTATACTGTTATTGATGATCTATAAGGTTATTGTAAGGATTTATGACAATCTATGATGATGTGTATGTGAAAATCTCTTGATTTGGTCAAATAAAGATGGTATACCTACATGCATGCATGATCTAAAGTGTTTTAGGTGGATTTGGTTATGTTGGGATGATTCTTGATAATGTTTAAATACATTTGCAAAGTTAGAACATGATTTCTATGATTAAAATGGGTTAGCTATGATTCTTTCTAAATATAGTAACTTTTTAGTTACATTTTGATGATATGGGATGGAATATGAACATGTATGTATATGGATTTTTTACTAACATGATAATATGTTGATATTATGTGCAAGAAATCGATTTAGAATTGATTTGGGTCGTTTTGGACCTAGTTACTATTTTTAGTAACTTTTCTAGTCAAAATGTTGCTAGATAATGATTTGAACTAGGCTTACATGCTTAGATGATGTTAAATGGAATATTATGATGTTATGTGATATAAAAATGGATTAGGTATGTTTAGGACAACCATTTGAATGATAATGGTCATAGTTACTATTTTTAGTAACTTTGGTTTACGAAACATCAATTTAGAAATGCTATGTATGTTATGAGCTTTCTAAATGACTTAATATGCTTGGATATGAGTATTGCATGCTAAGTTAGATGGTTTCCGATGATAACATTGCTAAATCTAGAAACTTTCCTTTTTAGGAAACTTTTGTATGCAAACGTAACTTGTATGCTTATTTGATTTCGTATGACAACATGCTATGTGTTAACATGATCACGTAGGACTAACGAGCATGCTAGAACTTTAAAATCGATATGTGTTGTGAAACTTGCCATAAATGGAAACTTACTATAAATAGTAAGTTGTCATTAGATGCGACTTGCGCGTTTTGCACACGACGAAGACTAACACGAATGTTACACGATTCACAACCAACACACGGTTCACCAACGGTTCGTTGACTTGACACGGTCAAACACGGTCAATGTGGACCAACATGAGCAAACACGGTCAATGTTGACCGACACGAACAAACAATGAACAACCGAGAGTTGTTGAGCACAAACACGAGCACGAACACGAAACACGGTCACTTACACGAACTCACGTATGGCATACGATATAGGTAGCCGGTGACCGACACGCCTTTCAAGCAGGAGCTTACGCTTGCGTTATTCATTTCACTAAGGTGAGTTTATGGCCCCTCTTTACTCTTTTACAAACTTTTCAAACAGGGGAAGAATACTTGTTGAATCGAGTCAAACATTTATGCTATTACGAACATTATGTGTATGCTGGTTTATTAGACAAACATTAAGTGTTGTAATCGTAACAAGCCCTCACAAAGTCGTACCGTTAATGTACAAACAACGAGGTGAGTTTGAATAGATCTATTTGGGTGTGACGAACCCCGCGTGGCACAATATTGACCGGGGGTCATAACACGTGAAATCTCGACCTACCTTGCTATGTTATTACGAGACATAGCGGAGGCAACGACTAACAAGTCTAGTTCGGTAGCGACGCACTAACACTTGGAGCCTAGGGCTCAGGACTAACATTATGATAAACAACATGACACATGTTTTATTATTACTATGTATATCAAAACCTATGAACTCACCAACCATTGTGTTGACACTTTTTCTTAAACTTGTATTCTCAGGTAACTAGCTGCGTATGGAACATGATGCACTCTTAAGGACTGAGCTTAGGATCACGTGCATTTATATTCTGATTTTTGAATCAAACAGTTTTTATTGTAATACATTATGTAGTGTCTGACATTATTTTTCCGCTGCTTAACTATTACAATTCCGCTGCATAATCAAGTATATTTCATTTCCGCTTCAATGCTTTAAACTAGAGATGCACAAAATAACCGGTTAACCGAACCGGTACCGGTTCGTAACTGGTTAGAAACCGGTTATTGCAATCGGTTATATGTTTTTGGAAAAACCGGCGGTTTAGGACCAGTTTGAGATTTCATGAGACCAAACCGGTTAATAACCGGTTAACCGGTCTAACTCACTAAAAAATCGGTTATTTGAAGGTTAACCGGTTTCGGTTATTATACGGTTTCAGTTTTTGAGCTTGAAAAACCGGTTATTAACCGAACCGGTTATTGGAAAAAACCGGTTTCTAGCCTTTGACCGGTTAACCGATTCGGTTATTCCAAAACCGGTTTTCGACCGGTTAACCGATTTGTGCACCTCTACTTTAAACTGTCTAGTTGTGTTATGACAAATGATGTATTTTTTTTACGCATATAAAGTTGTTCTATATAACCATGAGCTACGATTCTTGCCACGTCACACCCATGTGGACTAACACCACTCGTGGAAATTTGGGGGTGTGACACCTTTAAAGGCTTTTACCTACACACACTAAGTGTGAGTAAAGACTCTAATTTCTTGTAGTGTTTTTAAAAATTAAAGAGATGAAACCTGTCAATCCCACAATTTTTCTCACATTTCTCATAAATATAATCTATTGTGATCAGAACCTAAACCTATATATAGAGGGTAAGGTTAATGTATAAAGTGTTAGTTTTGTAAAAGTGTAAAAGACAAAGTGCTTTTATAAATAACAAAGTGCTATTATAATATTTAACAGTTCCTTATTAATAATAGCACTTTTTTATTTATAATAGCACTTTGCTTTTTACAAAACTACTAATTTGTATTTGATCCTAACACTATATATATATATATATATATATATATATATATATATTATTTCAGTTTTAAATAAATTCAATATTCTTGGTATACCAAGTATTATGATAATTTAATTCTGTCTTATTTTTGATAATTTAGTATACCAAGTATTATGATAATACTATAATGCAGTAGATAATCTGTTAAATTTAAAACTGATATGAATTGTATTCAAGAAGGTATAATACCTACCAAGTATTATGATAATTTAATTCTGTTAAATAATTATTTTTTTACATAATAATATTAATATATTGAAAGAATTAAATTATCAAAAATGGTATACTAAATTAAATACAGTAGTTAATAATGAATTTAGGATAACTTTAACAGCCTTAATAGATAGTGGGGCTGATATGAATTGTATTCAAGAAGGTATAATACCTACCAAGTATTATGAAAAAACTTCTTATAGATTATCTACTGCAAGTGGATCAAGACTTATAATAAATTATAAATTATCAAATGTTCATATATGTAAAGAAAATTATTGTTATAAAACTCAATTTATTTTGGTAAAAAATTTAACTTCTCAAATAATTTTAGGAACACCTTTTATTACTCAATTATATCTATTTACTATTAACAGTAAAGGAATTAATATAAAAATTTTAAATAAAGAAATTATTTTTGAATTTACTGAACCAGTATTAACTAAACAAATAAATATGATAAGTTTAAAAGAAAAACAAAAGGAATATTTAATAAATGAAATAAAAGACAAAAGAATAAAAAATCAATTAAATAATAATAATACTATAGAAAAAATAAAAAATATTGAAAATAAATTTAAGAATAATGTATGTTCAGATATACCCATTGCTTTTTGGCAAAGAAAGCAACATATAGTAACTTTGTCCTATATAAAAGATTTTAATGAAAAAGAAATACCCACAAAATCTAAATCAATTCATATGAATCAATAATTAGAAGCACATTGTAAAAAGGAGATAACATAATTATTAAATACAAAATTAATTAGACCTTCTAAATCTCCATGGTTATGTTCCGCATTTTATGTAAATAATAGTGCTGAAATTGAAAGAGGATCTCCTAGGTTAGTAATAAATTATAAACCATTAAATAAGGTTTTGGAATGGATAAGATATCCTATACCTAATAAAAGAGATTTATTAAAAAAGATATACGATGCAAAAATATTTTCAAAATTTGATATGAAATCAGGATTTTGATAAATTCAAATTGCTGAAAAAGATAAATATAAAACAGGTTTTAATGTTCCATTTGGACATTATGAATGGAATGTTATGCCTTTTGGATTAAAAAATGCTCGATCTGAATTTCAAAATATTATGAATGATATTATTATCCCAATAGGAAATTTTGCAATAGTATATATTGATTATGTATTAATATTTTCTAATTCTTTAGAACAACATTTTAAACATCTAAATATATTTTATGAGATAATTCACAAAAATGGATTAATAGTTTCTTCTACTAAAATGAATTTATTTAAAACTGAAATAAGATTTTTAGGACACAATATTAATCAAGGAACTATTATTCCAATTAATAGAAGTTTAGAATTTTCTAAAAAATTTCCAGATGAAATAAAAGATAAAAATAAATTACAAAGATTTTTAGGATGTCTTAATTATATACATGACTTTTTTAAAGATTTAAGGATAACATGTAAACCCTTATATGATAGATTAAAAAAGAATCCTGATCCATGGTCACAAGAACATACTAAAATAATACAACACATTAAAAGTAAAATAAAACAATTACCATGCTTAAATATTCCACATCCCAATGCTAGATTAATAGAAGAAACAAATGCTAGTGATCTAGGATTTGGAGGAATTGTAAAACAATCTTTAAAAGATAAGAACAATTAGTAAGATACTATTCAGGATCATGGAATGATACACAAAAGAATTATTCTACCATAAAAAAGGAAATATCAAGTATTTTTTATGTATTAAAAAATTTGAAGATGATTTATACATGAAACCTTTTTTATTAAGAATTGATTGTTTATCTGCAAAGCATATTTTAGAAAAGGATATAAAAAATCTAATTTCTAAACAAATTTTTGCAAGATGGCAAACATTATTAAGCAATTTTGATTTTCAAATTGAATTTATAAAAGGAGAAAACAATTATTTACCTGAATTTTTATCAAGAGAATTTTTACAGGAAATATGAGTTCAGATTCTAAGAAGGTCATTTTATCAAATCAAAAATTATCAAAGTCTTCTCAATTTTCAAGTTCATCATCAACTTCACCATCACCATTACCTCCTATAAATCATTTTGCTCCAAGTTCATCTCAAAATTCACCATTACCAATTATCAATAAATTTTCTCCATTATCTTCAGCTCCAAGGCCTAGACCTCCTTATTCTTCCATAATTCAAACAAGAGTTTTACCCAATTCAATAATTCATCCAAATTCTTCAAAATCAATCATACCTATATTAGAAAAGCCTGAAACCATTACATATTCAATTAATCCAAATTATAAAGTTATAAAGTAGAAAAGGTTTTTCAAAGCTTTTTCAGTCTCATGGATTATCTATATCCAAGAGGATGTCATTTTTATGACAATGATTATAAAACCAGGGAATATTATCAAGCTATATTAATAGATACGGGTTCAGTAGATATTCAACATATCTTAAATTCTCAAGATTCATCAAAAATAGATTATTCTAAGGTAAAAATTAGAAGAGTTATAACTCCTGAAGAATGGAGATCAAAACCATTCGTTCAAAAAACTCTTTCTAATTTTGACTCTTATCCTCAATACAATTATTATGATTATCAAGAAGCTTGGGATAAAACTTTTCTATTAAGGAATTTTAATCATTCATGGTTCTTCCATTTTGATGACCAATTTTCAAATAATTATCCAAGATGGTTTATCAAATGGTTCAAGTATATGTGAATTATTCCAGAAGCTCTTCCTAAAGAAATTTCTTAAGCATTCAATAAATTTATTGATTATTTTAAGCAAGAAGGAACTCCTATGTTCGAGTATACTCTACAATATATGAGTGTATTTAGAATTCCATGGATTGCTTCTTGGACTTATCATTATCAAGAACAACAAGATTTATCTCCCCCTCTTCTTATAAGGCATTATAGAAGTAAATGGTGGAATAAATTTCTAGTCAATAAAGCAAATGTTAAAGTTGTTCAAGAATATTATAGAAGTATTACACACCAACATGAGAGATCTATAAAATCTCCCATAATTCTGTTAGATTCTGCCATAGCGAAAAAAGAATTATTAAAATTAGTATGTCTAGCATCTCTTAGCAAATGGTCCAATTTACTTCAATTGCTATCCTAATTTATTTCAATGGTATACTAAATTAAATATAGTAGTTAATAATGAATTTAGGATAACTATAACAACCTTAATAGATAGTGGGGCTGATATGAATTGTATTCAAGAAGATATAATACCTACCAAGTATTATGATAATTTAATTCTGTTAAATTTTTGATAATTTAGTATACCAAGTATTATGATAATACCTTATTTTGATAATTTACTATACCAAAATGAATTTATTTAAAACTGAAATGAGATATTCTTAGAGTTATATATATTTAAAACAAAATTAAATTTAGTATACCAAAATTAAATTATCATAATAATTTAGTATACCAAGAATATATATATATAACCTAGAGGTATTTCTGTCGTTTATTGCGCCCTTAACAAAAAAAGGTTAGCTGAGATCTAAGACAAACCTTCTGTATTACCTGTTGATCGATTCATATGATTATATTCACAAGAAAACAATGTAGAAAATATCACAGAATATGAACATGATGTTTTATCACCGGATGAACTAAAATTCGTGGATCGCACTTTCAAATCAAACTATTTGTGGTTTACCCAAATGTTTGATCAGATAAAATTCACCGATATCTAGGGGAGCTGCCCCCAGACCCCCGCCAAGAGAGCGTTGCCCCTTTGGAACCCCCATTGAATCATTAAACATTAAACAAGTGTGTACACCCCACACCCAACTTGTTTAATAAATTTAATGATTCACATCGATCAACAAAATTAATCCAATTACACTAAAATATCTAACAAACAACAACTTGTTTAAGGTGTATGGTGAGGATGGATTTAGGTGGAGAGGCTTGAGAGGTCACAAATTCTATATTGTTAGGAACTCGTTTGTGTTGTTAACCAACCGTAATTTACTAAAATACGAGCCTTAATCTCTTTTATATATACATCTAAAGGAAACCCTAGTTAGGATATTAAACGTAATTACGTTTTTTAAATAATTACTTATCTAATTAATCAATTAGATAACTAATCATAAAAGTTATATTGTAAATATTTATATTTTAGTTTACATTACTAGCTACAATACTATTAGATAATTTACGTAATTTTAGAAATCCAGAGTCTCGATCTAAAATCAAAACTAACTACAGGGACTTTTTGTGTAATTAACATAAAAAAGTGGATTTTGTGTTGTATAAATACATAAGTCAAGGCCTTTTAGTTTGTATTCATTAAAACATACACAATAATAGCTTGCTCTGAGTCCATAGATCAGAGGCAGGTATTATCAGTTGCAGTCACTCAGTCAACCAATTAGCCGTTTTACTCATTAATTGGTTATTAATGCAACGTTACGTAATTATGTGTGTGCAGATGATGAACGAAACAAACCCAACAGGTTCCCAAGCAGCCTCATCGGCGGAGGATAAACTCTTGATTCACCAGCAGCAGCAGCAGCAAGAGGAAATCTTCATTCAGGTTCCGAATGATCCGTTTAGAAACAGAAGATCGTTACCGAATTTTTCTCTGTTTCAGGGTAATTTGAGAAACTTTTTAATTAGATCTAGGAAATTTTACGCTTTCCCTTAAGCCAAAGTTTAACTGCAATATGCTTGGATCTTAACTTTTTTATTCTAATATATATATGCCTAAGGTCAAGCCGGGTGGGCCCCTGCCCCGGGCCCGAAATTTTAAAAACAAATTATATATTATATATACAAAAAATTTATATAAGAAATATAACATCAATGTTTAAAATGGTGCATGAGCGGTTAGGGATGGGGCAAACCCGACCTTTATCCTGGACCCAATTTTTTTAGAAGGCACAAAATTTTGATATATATCTATATATAGAGAATCGGTTAATTTATTCGGTTCGGTTTAATTGGTTTTCAATTTTTTCCCTATCCAAAAACCGAATTTGATTTCACGCTCTTTAGTCCAAGCTACACATTTTTGTGATGTTTTGCTTCCTGGGACAAGTTAGACATCTACATTATATATATTTTGGTGCGGTTATATTTATTCTTGTATATGTTACATTGATTATTTTGCTCCTAGAAGAAGTAAGAACTGTAGCATTGTATTTTATTAATCAATAGAATTCAATTTTACTACACGTACCTCTTATTGTCTTTCAAAACGATGCTTAATTTTGTTGAAATAATGTTGAGATGAAAAGGATATTAGTTAATTATTTGCATTGGAACTACATGAAAGGAGATAGAAAAGATTACCTTGAAGTGGGTGTCCCTTTGTACAAGGCATCGATTAAATGTGACTGGAAAGAAGCCGAAAGAATCCTTGATAAGAAACCGGAATTGGTAAGGTATAGCATCACCGAGAATGGGGAAACAGCACTTCATGTGTCGGCTTCGGTAAAAAGAAGCAAACATGTGGAGAAGTTTGTGAAAAATCTGATGGAAAGGATGAACTTGGAAGACTTGGAACTTGTAAATAAAAATTCAAACACTGCTCTATATTTAGCGGCTGCAAGCGGAAACATTAAAACGGTCAGGATTATGTTGCAAAAGAACAAGGCCTTAAATGTAATTGCTGGTGGTTCTGGAACGATGCCAGTGTATATGGCTGCCTTGTGTGGAAATCATGAGGTGGTGAAGTATCTTTATCAAAATTCAAATGGGTTGGGTGATGATTATTGGAATCCTACTAATCGTGGTTGGCTTCTTGAGAAATGTGTGGAGGCTGATATGTTCGGTAAGCATTTCCGCCTGTTTATTGATTTAAGATTCATGATCTCTAGTCTCTACTAGCAGTTACGTCCCATTTGCGGTGCACGCATATACTGTATATGTGTGGGCTCTCAAGAACAAAAGTAAAATTACATTAATTTTTACGTTATTTTATTTATTTTGTGAAAATAACGTTAAAAGCGTTCGAATAATTAACTTCGAACGATAACTATGAGCCGGCGACTCCTTCGAAGCAGCATTTCTATCCCAATTGGGATAGGGGTAAGGTTTGTCTTCATTATTCCCACAGACTCTACTTAAGAGTGAGAATATGTTGATTAAGTGTGTTTGTTTGCTCTCTACTAGCTATAGTTACAGGGAAAAGATCAAATAAGAAAAGTTTTTTGTCTAAGAAGAGTAAGAACTAATAAGAATTTGACACGTGTCATCATAATTTAGATATAAAATCTTATTTTTTGTATTAGATTTTTATTGTTTTTGTACTAGATTTGTTCTATATTCTTTTGTACTGGATTTTTGTGTTTTTTACTTTTTTGTACTGGATTTTTGTGTTTTTTGTACTCGATTTTTATTTTTTTGTACAGGTAGTTTTTTAATTTTTTGTACTGAATTTTGTTTCTTTTGATTGGATTTTGTTTCTTTTTGTACTGTATTTTGTTTTATGTACTGTATTTTTGTTTTTATGATGACACACGTGTCAAATTTCTATTGTTCTTACTCTTCTTAGTTAAAAATCTTTCTTAATAAATTCAACCTCATTAATTACATTGCATTGGGCTCCTAATATACTTTCAAAAAAAGGGAAATCGATAATCAGATTGATTATCTGCAAAATCCTTGCCCAATCTAACAAAATCTTTACATACTTTGCTTTTCTGTCCGACAAAAACTGATTGTCACAAGTTTTTTAGATGTGGCACTGGAGATAGTAAAAAGGTATCCTGCACTTGGAAGTGGGCCTGTACTTGGGTATTTGGCTCGAAAGCCTAATGTGTTTTCTGAAACAAAATCCGGTTTCATTAGAAGAAACATTCATTCAGGTAATTAAACAAACATCTGTAGCTACACCCTTGATCTTAATTCGATATATTTGAACTTTATATTTTCATATAACCTTTATTAATTTTCTCTTTCAGTTTTTGGTTTAACTGCGGGAGGAGCTTATGGAAAGGAAAATGAAGCATTGAAACTGCTAAAAATCGTTTGGAAAGATATTTCTAAAAGGCATAGGCGTGAAATTGATGATATACTAAGAGGTCCGTCTGATTTGATTAATCAAGGTCAGGAGCTAACTGCAGAAAACGTTGTTCGAGCTCTCCAATTAGAAAAACTCATTTATGAACATTGTGACAAACTGAAGACAGAATTCAACAACATAAATGCAATCAAGCAAGACGAAAAGTCGACTTCTAGGCACCATGATCAAGCTCAACAATTGCTGGAAATAGTTTCCAAACATCTTGTGAACATGCATGTTGAAACCCGGAGCATGCTTACTATGCAAGACAATAGTGGAGATCAAGTTATGGACCTTAAAAATCTCATTTTTAAGCATATTGTAAGCATGCATGAGGAAACCCAAAAGGCAAGGGATCAAGCTCAGCAACTACAAGCAGTCATTTTTAAAAATATTGAGAAAATGCGTAGAGAAACCGCGAAAATAGCTCTACCATATGCCCTTGGACGCAAAACATACTCTTCTCGGGTACTATTTGTGGCTGCGGAAATGGGAAATACTAAATTTTTAGTTGAGCTCATACGTCAATACCCCGATCTGATGTGGAAGGTAAATGATAGCGGTGAATCAATATTTCACATTGCTGTCAAAAATCGTCATGAGGGCATATACAATATGTTGTATGAGATAGGCTCAGCAAAGGACTTAATAACTCCTCTCAGAGATAAAAGTGATAACAATATGTTGCACCTAGCTGGAAAGAATGCCTCAAAAGATCGGCTTGCAGATGTTTCTGGACCTGCTTTACAGATGCAGCGAGAACTATTATGGTTCAAGGTACATATTCAATTTATATTACATGATAAAAAGTAAGATTGTCATATATAGTTATTATAGTTTGATTGTGTAACTGTAGGAAGTAAGGAATATGATACCCCCTATGTATAGAGAACGGAAGAACAAACAAGGGCGAACACCATATGAGATATTCACCGAGGAACACAAAGACCTTGTTACTCAAGGTGAGAAGTGGATGAAAGGAATGGCTAGTCAATGCATGGTGGTTGCGACACTTGTTGCGACTATAGTCTTTGCAGCGGCTTTTACGGTTCCAGGTGGATACAACCAAAATGATGGCATTCCTATCTTCTATCAGAAGTCAGTTTTCATTGTGTTTGTAGTGGCAGATGCCATATCCTTGTTCTTGTCATCAGCTTCAATACTCACCTTCTTATCCCTCCTCACATCTCGTTACGCCGAACATGATTTCATGGAATCTTTACCAAGAAAGCTGATGTTAGGTCTGGTATCTCTTTTCCTGTCCATAACAGCCATGATGGTCACTTTTAGTGTTAGCTTTTTCATACTTTACCACAAGGAAATGAAATGGGTACCTATGTTGATCAGTGTATCTGCCGTCATGCCAGTTCTCCTATATGTTTTGCTGCAACATCATCTATTAATCGATGTCCTCCGCTCATCATTTGGTTCTAAGTACCTCTTTAAGCCCCGAAACCAATTTCTTTTCTAGTTTTTCAGATTGTAATGGGTTTTGTTTGTAGTCTGTAAAATGGATTTAATTAAATTGCATGTGGACAATGATTATTGAGAGGGCTACATATTATTCCTTTGTCATTTTGAGATGGAATCATGAAAGGGAAACAATTTCGTCTATATATGTACTCTTTTCTTAATTATTTAATAGGGTAAATTTCACTTTTTATCCTTTATATTCACACAAATTTTCAGAGATGCTCCTTTATGTTTTGAAATGTCAAATCAGTGATTTATGTTTCCAAATGTTGCATACTCTGTTATTTCTCCATTAACTTTGTTAAGTATTAATAAAACAAAGAATTATATCTGAAACTTTATGTAATCATAAAAGACCAAAAGTAAAATTTACTCAATTACTTGTATGAATTTTTTTGACATTTATGCTCCCTATTCTGTTAACTTAACAAAGTTAACAGACAAAGACTGTGTAACACCCCAACTCTGTTTAGAGCTGACGTGTCACTCAATACAGAAATCGGAAACAATTAAACATAATAATTAAATACTAAATCCATATATAATCCTTAAATAAACAAATCCTTAAACTAGTTCAAACTAAACAATAATAAAAGTCTTAAAATCAAATACTAGTAAATTCAACAATTCTTCAATTTGATATCCTAACTTCTTTGATTTACTCTCTTCACACATTCCCAATAGCACTTGAGTACCTGCCGTATACAATGAAAACCACATAAAAGAAATACGGCTGAGCCAAAATTGCTCAGTAACGGATAGAACAATAGCAAGTAATACTTTGTCGAAACGATAAAATAAAAATATGACTTCAGAAAAATAAACAAGTCATATCAATAAGAAATACCCATATGAGCCAGTCTCGGTAAACAGTGATCAGTATGTACATTGGTTGCAGCCCTAATGTACCAGTAATGTGAAATAAAAGCATGGGCACACACACTTAATCATTCACCAATAATAGTAAGCAATATTATCCTAGGATCGATCCATACGCCTCTAAATAAACAATAAGTGCAACAACTTAGCACATCAATAACCAGTGAGAGACGCCGTGGGCTAATCGCTCAGCCACAGATAGAGCACGTCAAGGGTGCCACAATTGACACCCTATGAACCCATAGGTGGATGTGCTCGGGTATTGAGGTCAAACAAACGATAAAGTCAAATCAACAATATTTCAATACAAGTATGCTAAATCTCGTTAAGCAACTAATCAATGATCGGGAACATGCGATAATGAGTTCAAGTATCTAAATCTATCGCATGTATAACAATGTCAATAATAATCTAATTCAAGTTACATAAAAATAACAAGATAGAGTCAAGTAGCAAGGACAAGTCGGTTGAGACATAAGAGACAAAGTTCTACAATTTGAGAAGGGTCGGAATACGTACTCTAAACAAATGATATGAAAAATAAAGCTACGATCAAAGGACCAGAAATCTGTACCTTATAATAAAGCAAAAGCAGTACAATCGAGAAGTCCTCAGGTTATGTTAAGGCCTACATTTTAAATTAATTGGATCAGTATTATTTGTTTGAGTATTAATTTCCCCAACTAGATGGTCATGCCATACAGAAGCATCTTCCATTTAACTTGATTAGATTTGTTGTTTGAAATAACCTTTATTCATGAGTTTACCCAACCCACTGTTTTTGATTTTTTTTTCCATATATATTGATTCTTTATATATGCGCATAAAACTTAGTGAATTTTGAGTATGTGCATATATTATTATGTTTAAATATTCCAGTAGCATTAAACCATAACCATTTAAGGTAGTTAATTTCTTACGCTAGAATTTAGTTAGTGTGCCATATATTTAGATTAATTGTGAGATAGCTACTTGGACCGCTTATAAGTTATGAAAATAGGTTGTTTTGTCTAATGGTGGAATACAACAATGGACTAAAGAAGACATAGATATTTAGCCAGATCATGGGTTTGTTTAAGGATGCCAGAATCAAACAAACGTGAAGTACAATTGTTATACATTTTGTATTAACTTTAATGAACATTGTTTATCTTCTTATTTGCAGGTCAAATTTCTTTTTTTTTTTTCTTTTTTTTTTCAAACGGTGTTAGTCTCCAGCACAAAACAAACAAAAGTCTTTGCCTTCTAATTTCTAAAACACATACGTGTAATTAACATATCATATTAGAGCCTTCAGGTTTCGTTGTATTACCTTTTGATGTTGAGAATCCCCAATCAATAACCAGACTGGACCACGGTTGTGGACGGTGGAACCACTCGTCACAACAGTTGAAACCGTATCGGTGAACTGTGGTGGAGCTGAACAACAATGTCGGTAGTCGGCAGCGGTTGTCCGTCAGTCGATTTCTAGTGAGTCGCCGATCGGTGTTAGCCCTAACGTAAACAGAGGATACGATTTATAGCTTCTTAGATCGAGGGTTTTTGTGAGGAATCAAAAGATTTGAGAGTGGTATAAACCGGTACGCAGCAACTTGAAACTATACATCCGATTACATGGTGAATTTGTTGTATACGGGAGGTGATTTACCGATTTCAGAGGAAAACGTGGTTAACACCAAGAACTTGAGGTTTAAGTTTAGTAACGTGGGTCAAGATTTCAATTTATTATTATTATTATTATTATTATTATTATTACTAAATTGAGGTTATTTCAGACCGTGTTTGCAACATTTGAAAATTTAAATGACTGATTTGACATTTCAAAACATAAAAAATCATCTCTGAAATCTTGTGTAAACTTAAAGGATTAAAAGTAGAATTTACCATGTTTAATATTTGAGTAAACTTCTCTTTTGCTCCCTGTGGTTTGACGCTTTTAACTATTTTCCTCCAAAAGTTTCAAAATAACCTTTTTGCTCCCTGATGTATGTATTATGTCTCCATCAGCTTCAATCCTTTAACACCGTTAATATTTTTCTGTTAAATAAAGGGCATTTCAGTTTTTTTATATATATGGGCTAATTATCTAATTTCTTACCTAATGTAATATGTGTAATATGAAGTGGCTATTTATGTAAATATGATCACATTCAATATACATGTCACATCCTTCACCGTCCACCGCCAACCCCAAACCAATTACCCTCCCTCGTCTCTGCAATTTTTCCGGCGACAACCACAACATTTCCGGCGACAACCACAGCACCTCCGGCCACCCTCTCAACCGAAACCCTTGCGACCCGGCGGCAACATCACATCGGCAACCCGGCGGCAACATCACATCGGTAACCCAGCGGCCATTCTTCCTCTGACGGCAACCCACTTCATCCCGAAATCAACCATGTCTGCCTCTTTCTCTGACACCGCAGGCCACCATAGATCATAATTCGCCTCAAAGTCTACGATTTAGGGTTTCTTGACGGGTTTCAGATATGAGATGAAGGGGTTGAAATCAAAGGATAAGGGTTTCAATCGTGACGCAACCTTCATCCATAAATCAAACAGTTTCAATTGCTGAAGAACTCTAGCCATAAAGGGTTTCAATCGCAACGGTGGTTGTGTGGTTTGCACAAGGTTAACGATGGTGGTGTGGTTCCGGATTTAGGTTTTGAAATGAAAAATAGTGGATTTTTGATCGAGTAAAATTAGTTGATGAATAGATGCAAGAAGGGGATACTCGTTTACATGCCGTGGTAGGTGATAACCAAATATGGTGTGGTGGCGGTGGACGAAGATGGTGGTGGACACAGGTGGTCTTGTGTGTGTACCGAAGGTGACGCTGGTGGTGGTTGTCTGGAAGACTATGGGGTGGCTATAGGGGTTGGGTAATTTACATGTTTAGTCCTTTTATTTATTCTTTTGTGTTTTTAGTAGTCTAGAAAAATGACACAATTAACCCATAAGTGGTAAAAGTCTAAAATATCATTTACTTAACAGAAAAATATTAACGGTGTTAAAGGATTGGAGCTGATGGGGACATAATGCATACATCAGGGAGCAAAAAGGCCATTTTGAAACTTTTGGAGCAAAATAGTTAAAAGTGTCAAACCACATGTAGCAAAAGAGAAGTTTACTCTTAATATTTATTACTCATTGGTTTGCTAGGCCTCGCTTCGCTTTACCTAAATTTGTATTGAGCATGACTCGGTTCGGTTACGACTTTGGCCCAACTTTATTAACCCATTTTAGTTTTTAAATGATATAATACAAGTATTTGTTCTCCACATAGTCACATTAACCAAACCAACTTTATTTTTGTGACTACATTTTTGTTGCTCTCACGTTTTGTTTTATGTATTTAGCACCTGCTTATTTACTTATTTTCTTTTCTGTTTTTGCCCACGCAAGTTATGTTTTTATGCTTTGTCTTTCTCTTTGAAACATGTTAATATATATAAAATAGATACGCTATGTGAGCAAAATAATATTTAGACATCCATTATAATTATTGAATACAAATAAATGTTAGAGAAATGAAAAATAACTCTCACTAAATAAATACTTAAAACAATAAAAACATATAACTAAGATAAATGATTCAATAACTTGATTTAATTGTGTTTTTTACTAGGTCTTGATATCCATACCTTTTTTATATGTTAATATTACAAATTTAATATATTTTTTAAAATTATATGTATGATTTCAAGTGTCCGCCTAATAATACAAACCAGGTTTTTTCACCTCATGCGTTGCGGCGAGTTATCACAGTATACTACCGAAAACGAATATTATATATCATTTGCAGAAGCATAAGTTATATATGAAAATACAAAATCCACACAAATATGTTACAAAAATAATAGAAAAATTATTCACGTGATCATTTTCATGAGCAACCAATTGGTTGAATTAAAACAAAAACCCAAATCTCTAACCAAATCTCTCAAATTTAATAAAAATCTCTCAAATTTAATGTTCTCATTTCTGTTTACTACTTTTCAAAGTTAAAAAAATTTCGGCGCTCCAAGATATTTATTATTTAATTTTACGGACAAAAAGAAGGTTGCACTGTTCATTTTTCGTGGCTTTCTAATTCGTAGTTGAATAATAAAAAGGTTGCACGGATTTTTCATGGCTCTTAATTGAGAGAACTCTATAACCCAAATCCAATGGTTCAAAATATCTAGATTTAAAAAGATAGTGACATGTGTCACTAATTTCTTTTAAATATAAAAGGGTATTTTAGTCTTTTATTATAATTACAAAAATCAGATTTAATAAGAGAGTGATAAGTGTCACACACTTTTAAAAAACATATATTTACCTATTTTGAATTAAAGTTCCCCTGGATTTTTATACATTTATAACTTTTTTATACTATGTTATTTTTTATAAAAATTACACCACTAAAATCGTCATATTTTTCTCGTTAATTCTATTATAGTCATGCCAAATTTTTTTCGAACGTTCGTAATTACACTAACGTAAAAAGCATAAGTACAATAATATTCTATCTTTTTTCAAAAATTTGTCATCATAATTTTTTTTCCCTCATCTTATAGATATATAGATATCAAACTTATTTGTTATTATAAAAATTAGTTCATTAAATAAAATTATATCAAATAAGATAGAAAGTTAGATAATTGTAACGTAAAAAAATAATAAGTTACGACTCGTTACATCAATGTAATTATGAACACTTTGAAAAAATCAGCTCGTTACATCAGTGTAATTACGAACACTTGGAAAAATTCAGTTCGTTAAATCAGTGTAATTACGAACACTTTGAAAAAATTTCACGAGACTATACTTGTACTAAAGATAAAAATGTTTTTTGAAAAAATAACAAAAACTTCTGATAAAAAGATAATAATTTACAGCTCGTTACATCAATGTAATTATGAACCCTTTGAAAAAATTCAGCCCGTTGCATCAGTGTAATTACGAACACTTTGAAAACATTTAGCTCGTTACACCAATGCAATTACGAACACTATGAAAAGTTCAGCTCGTTACATCAGTGTATTAAAACTTTAAAAAATTTTGACAAAACTATACTTGAATTAAAGATAAAAATGATTTTTTTTAAAAAAAATAATAATATGTATACAAGTTATGAAGCTTTAAAAAATTGGAGGTTAAACTTTTATTTTTAAAATGAAATCAAGTACACCAAACAAATCTCCAAAATATCCTTAAACAAATCTCAATCACTCGTTTTTCTAAGAATTAATATGTTCACTCATTTCAAATTCATTATATTAGACAACTATTCAATTTGGGTTATAAAGTTCTTTCAATTAGAGTTGGTTACCAATTGATCTATTTCCTATATATATATATATATATGTATATATATAGATGTATATAATAATTTGAAAACCCGATCTTAAAGAGAATACACTTAAACTCTACGTGAATCATTAGATCAAAGTTACTTTATATTTTAATTAATTAAACATAAAAAACATGTGGTCTACATTTAAAGTTGAATATTTTATTGGGTTTTAAGAGGGAAAAACGTGTGTAATTAATTTTTACTAATATTCAAAAAGAATACACATGTGTAATAGATTCAAATTCAAGGAAACAACTACAAAATTCTTAAACTACACATGTGTAGTTAAGGGGTGTGCATAAAACCAAAAAAACCGACCCAAAACCCAAAACCGAAAAATCCAACCCAAAAAAATCGAACCCAAATAGAAACCGACGAGTTTGGTGTTAGTTTTCTAAAAACCGAAAGTTTGGGTTTGGTTTTACCTTAAAGAAAAACCAAAAAAACCGAATACATGCGTATATGCATATATATATTACCTTTGAAAAATTTCAACAATTTATAAACCGTCTATTTTTATTTTCTTAGTTCTTGATATTAAAAGTTAAATAAAAATCATATATTTTATTATTATTTTTGGCATATGATACCAAAAACACGTATGATTTTACTAAATTTAAATATTTTTTGATATATTTTTGAATATTAAGTAGTGTTGTACTTAAAATATTTTTAATACAAATATAACATTTTAGTTTATTTTTTTATAAACATAATTTAAGGCCTAAGTAGAAAAACCGAAAAAACCGAAACCCAAACCGAACCCAACTAGGTTTTGAAAAGATAAAAGCCGAACCCAAACGGGTTTAAAAACCGAAAAAACCGAAATTTCGGTTTTGGGTTTGGATTAAGCCAAAAACCAACCCAAACCGACCCATGCACTCCCCTATGTGTAGTAATAAAAAAAATACACACGTCAAACATTACACATGTGTAGTTTTTTTTTAAATAATCAAAAAACAATTTTTAAGAACAAAAAAACAAAAAAAAATGTGTAGTTTTAAAACAAACTAAAAATATTCTCTTTATTTTAAAAACAAAAAACACAACAAAAATATTTACTTTTATACAAAAAATAATTTTCAATAGTATTAAAAATTAAACATGTTTAAACCCGTCTAAAAATTTAAAAGTTTTAATACCCAAGTACAATCAACTCAAAAATCTATAACTACACATGTGTAATTAATTTTCATTAATATTAAAAAAGAATACACATGTGTACACATATTCAAATTCGAAGAAACAACTAAAATTCGTAAGCTACACATGTGTAGAACTAGAAAAAAAAAACTGATGTGTATATGAAAACTACAAATGTGTAAACATATCAATTTTTACTAATTTTAAAAAACATACTTAATACTATAAAACATCTTTAATTAATTTTCAGTAATATTCAAAATAATTTAAAATAGAAAGAAGTGTGTGAAAGAAAAAAGTGTGTGAAAAAAAGATAAAATGATTTGAAATAGAAATATGGTGATCTGATGTTATAAAGAAAGAGAGAGAGTGGTATTTTTACCAATATATCTATTCTATTTAAATAAAGATAAATCTATTTAAAGTTTGATCAACGGTTCACGTAAAGTTTAATGTTTTCTCTTTAAGATCGACTTTTCAAAATATTCAATTCCTATATATGGATTGAATCCAATAAAAACTCAATCTTAGAGAAAAAAACCCTTGAACCTATGTGAGCTATTGATTTGAAATCTTGAAAATAAATATATGGTCCATATTAACCCACATTAAAAATGATTTGTTTATTCAAAACCTAATTTTTTATTCAGTTTTAAATTGGACCACATATTTATTTTCAAGATTCCAAATCAATGGCTCACAAAGAGTTAAATGTTTTTCTCTCTAAGATTGGGTTTTCATACGATTCAATCCTTATACATACATATATATATACACACACACTAGTGAGATGCCCGTGCGATGCGGCGGAAAACAAAACAATTAGGATATTGATTTTTGCTCGTAAAAAGCTTAAACTACTTAATTTTTGTCAAATCAACTCTTCTAACCAAAAAATTTATTACGATAAAATTCATAATTTAAAATATAAAATATGATATGACAAAAGTGTGAAGAAGTAATTTATTTGAGTTGAGAGGAACTAATTTATTTGAGTTGAGAGGGTTTTATTTTATAAGCA
Source organism: Mikania micrantha (assembly GCA_009363875.1). Taxonomy (NCBI): domain Eukaryota; kingdom Viridiplantae; phylum Streptophyta; class Magnoliopsida; order Asterales; family Asteraceae; genus Mikania; species Mikania micrantha. The sequence continues at coordinate 96,194,773 of CM018680.1, forward strand.
TTATATGATATTTTATTTTTTAAATATATCAATGTGGGACAAACTAAAAAGTAAAGGAAACCATTTAGTTTATTGTCACACCCCGGGCCGGCGGGGTTGGATCGGAGTCCCCGTCGGGCGGAAGGTTCCCGGGGCGCGATATCTTGAGTGATAATCGAGTTGATCAGATTGTTACATAGCATCAATGTTAAGAATCACTAAAGCACAATAAAGCATATGAATAGGATTACAAGGTTAAATTACAATGTCAAAGTTTGATAATTTAACTTGGTAAACCTAACAAAAGAATCAAAGTATTCTATCTTGTAATCTGTACAAGACATCCAAGAATGATTCGTATGTTTAACAAAATATGTGCTTCCAAAAATCACTAGGTCCTCTATTTAGGCCGCCTATGTGACATCCGTAAATTTTCAAATTTGACTTATTAACACCTTTAATGTATTTAACGTTGACTATGACGGAATTATTCAGAAATGTAATAATTAAATGTTTATTCTTGTTTAAAGTTTAGCGACATTCATCTATTTATATATAGTCTTGCAATTGGTAATCTCGTAATTACGCGGAACAATCAGAAAGAAAGTATCTGTGTTTAGCCGAATAAGACAAACGCAATATATCATATTCATTTATATTATTATTATTAATTGCTAAAATTTATGTATTTTAGTAAGTTCTAATATCTTGATAATTTACGAATAAAAAATCGTTTGTAAAATAATTACCCGGTACAAGATTTAAACACCGTAATACTCAGATTATACCAGTTTAATCTATAAATAACCAACAAGGAACAAGACAACCATCTAAATAATAAAAATAAATAATAAACTATCTCCATACTCAACCATCAAATCCATCTTTTATTTACCCACACTTACACTCCACCATCATTCATTTTCATTCAACTATGACAACACTCAAGCATCATATCACTCAACCATCAAGATCATGCATGGACCTTCCTCTCCTTGAGCACTATAAAATAGGAGTGAGATGTCCACAAAAAATTCACACCACCCACTTACAACATCACTACTTCTATAGTTTTTCTTCATGTGATCATCCTCCATATTATTTCATCTCTTCAAGGAAGAGAAAACAAGCTAATTTTTCTCAAGTATTATTTTTTCATCATCTTCTAAGGTATATTATCCATTTTATTTTAGATTTACTCATGGATGAGTGTATGTATGCATGCATGTATACGTATATATACATATATAAATCCAAGTTTGGAATAATCTACAACCCTAGCTGAGGCCAAGGAATGATTCACATTCTTAGTCTCATTACATGGACGTTTGGTGATTTAAAGCTAGTGAAACTTTATTAAGTAATAATCTTGGATTCCAAAATTCTGCAGAATGTTGTCATGGCTTCAACAAGTCATAAAATAGTCATAACAACTCCAAATGGAACAAACTCAAATTCCATGACTAAGTTCATTGTGTTAGCTTTCTATGAACTACTATTCAGCTTCTAACTCGACCAATGGTTCCACAAAACAGCCTTCACAAGATCAGTGCGTGGATTTGTACCCCTGACTTGTGCTACTGTTTTGACCTACTTAAGGTCCGAATCATGAAAACTTTTCTAAATGAAAGTGTGTTCATAATATGTTAAAATGGTAGACTGGAGAGTTTCATAATTTAACTCAAAGTTTTTACTATGTCAAAAATAAACCCGAACTCACTGGAGTAAATCTGTCAAAACAGAAATTTAAGGACATATACTTGTGTGATGTTTGGACCCTTTTACAAGCACAACCACGAAAAGTTTT